>VXBH01010015.1:65557-79930 GCA_013400035.1 Rynchops niger | reverse complement strand
CCCCTTTTTTTTTTTTTTTCCTTTCCCCTCCCCACATAGAGGAAGTCTGGAAGGGAAAAGAGAACAGAAGAGTTACAAAGCTCTCTTAGAAGATCCAATGCTGAAGTTCTCAGGACTGTATCAAGAGACTTGCTCTGACTTGTACGTAACTTGTCAGGTGTTTGCAGAAGGGAAGCCTCTTGCTCTTCCAGTTAGAACTTCCTACAAAGCTTTTAGCACTAGATGGAAGTAAGTGACTGCCTTTTGTTTCATATTCCTATTGGTTACTGGGGTATCAAGTTATATAAATAAATCTGTATGGGTTTTTTTTTTTTTGTGTGTAAGAATAATCTGTTTTCTGTTTTCTTCAAATAACTTAAGTTTCTTCAAGTCTGTGTGTGGTTATTAAGTGTTACCCTAACATCACAAAACCAACCTTTTAGTGTAATGGGTAAGTGATGAAAAAGTTACTTGTGCATTTGGGCATGGCTTACTGCTTAAATAACTTCTGGGGCCTGGACTAGCACGTTTTCATACTGTTGACTGGACAGAGATGAAGCCAGAGTATTTTTCCTTTGTTCGCTAGCCTTCTAATCATGCTCAAGGCAAGTATTTGAATAGTTAAAGCCCACAGGAAAATAGTCCATCTGCCCTTAGAAATTCATATTCTAAGGAAAGTCTGAGTTGTATAAACTAATAGAGTAACTTGAATTATGAAGCTTTATGATTAATTAAAGGTGTCTCTCTGCAGCTGGAATGAATGGCTGAAACTGCCTGTGAAGTATCCAGACTTGCCTCGCAATGCACAGGTGGCTCTGACCATCTGGGATGTATATGGACCTGGTAAAGCAGTTCCTGTGGGAGGAACAACAGTCTCACTCTTTGGGAAATATGGGTATACTTCTTTTTCTTCTATGGTACAGATTTGAAGCTCACTTGTGAATAGTAAGGTAGCAGTGGTTGTGACAGATTTTTTTAAATGTTTTTAAACCAGGTGAACAGTTCCATGCTTGAAGAATCAGATTCATAGATGATTTATGCTGTTTCTTTCTGAGTGTAACTTCATATATGCTACGGTGTTGTAAAAAAAAGTCTTCTCTTGTTTAGCACCAAAGTTTAAGCTTTTTTTTTTCTTTTTTAGCTCTGTAAGCTTGATTTTAAGGTAGCAAACCCTGAAATCACTTCCTATTTATACTTTTGTAATGCATGGATGCCAGTACTGATTACTTAACGCTATTTAGTTGGCTTGCAATTGGGCTGTTTGTGCAGTATTTTTTATAACGAATGAAGTATAACTCAGTAAATGAGAAGTTTTCAGAATTAGTAATCTGTGATCCAATAGTGGGTGGGTTTAGTAAATTTGTGGATGGTAACACTAAGCTGTGAAGGATTACAAGTGTGCTAGGTGACAATACATCAAAAGGATCTTGACTAAGTGGAAAGCAAACTGTAAAAAAAAAAAAAAATAGGATGCAGTTTAAGGAAAAGCACGAGGCACTGGTACTTTTTGCAGTTCATTGTAGTCAGGTACAGAATGAGGAGCAGCTGCCTGGAAAAACAAATGAAAAGATTTGTGTTGTATAGTGAGCCTTGAAGTTTAGCATGATTCAGCATCATGATGCTCTTGTGAAATGTGCCAACAACATTGAATAAACAAACAGTTCACAAGTACACCCATCAGGGAGAAGATTGTATCCTCCATCTCCATACTCCTCTGCTCGGCAGGGATATGTTCAGTTCTACATAACTGACTTTAAGTTGCTGACTACTGAGAGTCTAAGGAAGTCCATGTCATTGAATGCCTATCATTAGGTGTGGTGTTGGAGGAGTAAAGACAAGTGAGTCTGAAGAAAAGCCTACAGGGTAGCATTGGACAAAGAGGAGAAATAGCCTTTTTTGTCTTGTCCGTGGATGAGAAGTAATAAGGCTAACCAAAGTACAGAAAAAGTTTAGTTTAGCATTAGAAAAGCTGTTCTAGTGATGCTTCAATGCAGATAATTACTGTAGAGAGGGGTTGTGTCTCTTGTCATGGAAGATGTTGCTTTGACTTTGACATTGACATTGTCTTAGGGCAGAAAATTGAACTGGATCAATTGCACTGTGCCCCAAAGACTGCTGGTAGTTTTAAAAGCATTAGAGCATAGTTTCTGGAAAAAAAGATACAATTTATATATCTATTTTTGTTTCTGGCATGTGGGGCCTGGGGGAGGGAAATGGACAGAAAGCAACAAATAATTTTGAAATTTTTTGTAAATTGCATTTACTTGTAAATGGGAACCCTTGTAGTAGTACTTCACAAAGTGCCGTGTAAATTCAAGGTTGGGTAGTCCTTCTAGTTGGTATTTCTCATTTTTAATGGTTGACTTAAAATGTTCCTTCCAGTTGTATTTACCTGAAATTGTTAAAAGATCAGCTCTTATTGGCAAAAGTGATGCGCTTGATTTCTTGGAGCATCTATTATAGGTAGATCAGTACAAACGTGCGAGGGAAGCACGATTTTCAAGAGAAAAGGTGTGGTCAGTTACCTGCAAAGTTCTGTTCATTGCACAGTTTCAATTACCAATTAAATTTCAAGCACAGATGGAGAAAATGGTGTGTTGAGGGGTTGTGGGTGGGGTGTTTTTTTGTGTGTGTTTTTTTTTTTCTTTTTATTTGGCAGCTCAGAACGCTGCTTTATATCAGTTGACCTTCAAATGAAACTTAGATAGTTTTTTAGTTAAATTCTTTTCCAGAGTGACAGAACAGAAGTCAGTATTACCATTTGCAAGTCAAGAGGAATACTTTCTGCTTCATTACAAATAATAAAACTATGGAGGTCAAGCTCTGTCCTCAGTTTGCATTTGTACCACCCCGCTAACTATGGGAATTACCCATTTTTCTCCCACTTGCCAAATAAGTTATCTCAGACTTACTCTTTTTATTCTAAACTCTGTGCCAATAAAAATGAAGGCCGTAGAAGGCATGAAGTGCAAGGTACTTCTGCAGTTCGGTTAAATTATCCATGGCAGTGCATGTTTGTAGGTTTGGCAAAGGAAGCTACTTTATTTTCTTGTAGCTGCTGCTGTACTTTGATTCCTGACGGCTGTATTATTTTGAATTTACTGAAGCAATTCTGCATTTTTTTCCCTGCAGTATGTTTCGTCAAGGAATGCATGATTTGAAAGTCTGGCCCAATGTAGAAGCTGATGGCTCGGAGCCCACCAGAACTCCTGGGAGAACCAGCAGCACAGTCTCTGAAGATCAAATGAGCCGCTTGGCAAAGGTAATGGAATAGCAAGTAACCTTTAAGATGCACGTGAAAAGCTTGCACTTTCACTGAAGTGAAACAAAGACAGGCTTTAATGAGGACCTGTTTCCCATGTTGTTTTCTCATGTGAAAGGTATCTTCTTTTGATTGTTTAGGTATTTCACTGGATTTATACAAATGAGTAAACTAAATCACACTGATTTGGTTCTGAAGTATTTCTTAAAAAGGGACATATAAGTACCTTTTAATATATGTAGCATTCTGTTGTAAAAACTTATCCTAATTCTCTGTAAAGAATGAAAATTCAGATGTGCCTTGAACTTGCTTGAAGCTAAAATTTGACCAGGTTCAGTAAGAGCAGCTCCTAACAGTAACTGGTGAGGACAGTCTAGTTTCTTTCAGTAGCCGTCCTTTAGATTTAAGACCGTCTGGTGTAGTGCTCAGGTGCGTATGACGTACCTCTGTGTTAGAAAGGATTTTAGTAGAACTGGAAAAATTAACCAGTTTCATTCATTTAAGCTCACAGATATGTGTGTATATCAGCATTTTCTCCCAGCTTGATGGCAGAGTGTATTTTTGCCATCAAAACTACTTCTCTAATTGATAAATAAATGTTAGCTTCTCATTCTTCAACTAAGTTTACCCCAATCTTGCCGAATGGCTCAACCCACTTACTCAGTGTACTTTCTTCTTGATCTTGGCCTCCTAGTTTTCATCCTCACCTTTGTGCAACTCCAAGTGAAAGATAGGTCCAGTGCCATAAGTATGTCCATTTTCTCATCTAGAGATTTATCACAGCAATAAACTAACTTTCATTTAGGGTATATCTTTTATTAGTCTAGTTCACCTTGACTTTATAATAGAAAACTCATTAAAGCTTTCTGCCAGTGGTGGTGTCCCATTTCTTGATCATAGTAGAATAAATCCACTCTAGCCTGAGGAAGCTCTGTAGACACTAAATGTCAAGGCTTGTTTAATTTATCAAATGGTTATGTGATAAAGGCAGTGGGTCTCTGAGAAAGGGTTTTAGAGTATAGGCATTCTCTTTCATGTTAGTTCTGTTATGCAAATGTGACCATACCCTACCAGCGTCCACTGGCTTTTTTTCTCTTCCCTCCCCTCCCTCTGCTTCGTAGTTTGAGAAATATAAATAAGGTAGCATGTTTTAGTCTCAAAATACCTGGGTCTGTTCTTTTGGCATATGGGAGATGAGGGCTCAAAGCCTCTGAGGAAGAGAAGGAAATTCATCTTCCACATCCCAATTGGAAGTTCTAGTTAACGGCTAATAAAAATCTGGTAACATCACTGCCACCATCTACTCTTCTGAAAGCTGTTTTGGGAGATAGAATTTTTGTGAAAGACGAGAATGTTTTCACTGATACTCTGTTGTGTTCATTTCTAAAAACATTTTAACATCAAATGCTAGCAAAGTGAATAGGGTTTTGGGGTAGTGTGTCTATGAAAGCTTTCATTTGCACAGCTGTTTACACAGCAGATGAGGTTCTTGTGATTTATTATTCCTAAATAGCCATTGTTTGAGTACAAACAGCTTCAGTTTTTCTATGACTTACTCATCAGTTACTGACTGCCTCCTGATGCTACTGTATGTGAGGGTATGTTTAAATATAGGTAAGGACTAATTAAATACAAGATGAGTTTGTGTGGACTTTGCTATGCTTCCTTTCTTTTTTTCTGTTTGCCTATTGGATAGGCAATACTGCTTGATGTCTGATACCAGAGGCCAAATTAGAATCCTCCAGGTAGTAAGTATCTTCTGAGAAGAGCTTGCCAAAGGACCTCTTCTCCATCTAGAAGATAACTTTTTATTTTCTTGACATGCTTCTGAGTTTGTGTGTGTATGTGCATGGTATTTATTATTATAGGGAATTTGTGTAAAAGCAATGACTGGCTGCTGGAGGAGTTGCATCCTTTTACCTTAAATAATTGATAGTATGGCAAGCCTCTTATTTCCTGTTGAGATGCTACATGGTTATGCTCTTACAAAACACATAAATGTTGCTTGTAAAATTGTACTGATGAAAAAGCCATAGCTTTACATCCCGGGGTCTTCTGATGAATTTTTCATAAACTGTTGTGTGTCAGTGTGTCTGAAACCACAGGTATTGTGGCTCATATCTTACTTATCTTCTCTTCCACTCTTCTACTGTTAGGTAATCCTTTAAACAACTCTACTTCCTTGCTATTTTTACAGCAATATGTAGATGTAGGAGCGAAACCAGAACTACTTTTTAGATGACTAAAAAGAAAGGGAGACAAGCTCTCTGTGACTTGCCATAAGTCTTCAGCTGATCTTTTGCGATGTGTAAGTCCCAATCTGAAAACTTGTTCAGGTGAGATTAACAAGGGCAGAATTAAACAATTTGGATAGTTTTTGAAGTATCTTCTGTTTTTTTTGGCTTGGTAAGTTTTACTATACGTCACTTAGTAAAACAAAAAATGGAATGTCTTTACATGACTGCTTAAATATGTTCCTGTTCTTAATGTGTTAAAAATGCAAAGCTGGTGTGCTTGTAACATGGTTTTGGTCTTTGCTATGATCTGTGTTTTAGACAGTAGAATTATTTTTATGTTGTAGCTTAGCTGTTTACAAGAATCTACTGTGTGTACTGTACAAGCGTTTTTTCCAGTTCCTTTTTTCCCCTGATTTCATAGTTGTGTCTCTTTTAAATTATACCTTCGATATTATTTTTTTCTTGCTCCGAGGAATTTAATGTTATTGTGCTTTTTCATGCAGCTCACCAAGTCTCATCGTCAAGGTCACATGGTGAAAGTCGACTGGCTGGATAGACTGACTTTTAGAGAAATAGAAATGATCAATGAGGTAGGTCATCGTACCTAAGATTTGTAAATTCTTTTTTTGGATCTTCCTAATATGGAACCTTTGCTTGCTTAGGAGACTAAGCACCTTTTTTCCTATTTTTCTTCAACCGCCAGTGTATATGATAAAAGGAAGAATAGTTTTTTAAACTTCCAAAGTCGATTTTACTTTGTCAGTAATGAGAATCATGGAATGATTTGGTTTGGACCTTTAATGGTCGCCTCATTCAATGCCCCCTACAATGAGCCAGGACATCTTCAACTAGTTCAGGTTGCTCAGAGCCCCACCCAACCTGACCTTGAATGTTTTCAGGGATGGGGCATCCACAACTTACCTGGGCAACCTAGACCAGTGTTTCACCACCCTCATCATAAAAAATTTCTTCCTTATCTAGTCTGAATCTACCCTCTTCTGGTTTAAAACCATTACGTCTTGTCCTGTCACAAGCTTTACTAAAAATCTGTCCCCTTCTTTCTTATAAGTCCCTTTTAAGTACTGAAAGGCTACAGTAAGGTCTGTCTGGAGCCTTCTCTTCTTCAGGCTGAACAACCCTAACTCTCCCATCTTCTCCTCATAGGAGAGGTCCTTCAGCCCTCTGATAATTTTTCTAGCCCTTCTCTGGACCTGCTCCAACAGGTCTGTGTCTTTCCTGTGCCGAGGGCCCCAGAGCTGGACATATCACTGCAGGTGGGGTCCCATGAGCAAAGAGGGGCAGAATCCCTCCTTCGCCATGCTGCTTTTGATGCAGCCCAGGATGCGGTTGGCTTTCTGGGGTGTGAGCTCACATTGCTAGCACATGTCCAGCTTCTCATCCACCAAAATAGATAGCTGTCTTACCAGTGTTCAGCTTCAAGTGAAATTGATCATGGAAGACAAAATTTAATAATAATTTGGAATAGTTTAGAACAAATACTGTTAGGTATGACTAACTTTATGTATTGGATTGCAATGGGAAGCTTTTTGGACTGTTACTTGGTTTTAGACCTGTTCATCTTTATTGGTTTTGATTTTGAGTGCTGAGAAAAAATACTTGTAAGATTTAAATGAATATTTAAAACCCAGTGGCCTTTTATGGGAAGATCACAACATCAATAGACAAGGGGAGAGCAACTGATGTAATTTACCTGGACCTGAGCAAAGCCTTTGACACTGTCCCGCGTGATATCCTGGTCTCCAAGCTGATAAAATATGGGTTTGATGGACTGACAATTCAGTGGATAAAGAACTGACTTGATGGCCTCACTCGAAGAGTGGCTGTCAGTGGGTCCATGTCCAAATGGAGGCCAGTGATAAGTGGAGTCCCTCAAGGATCAGTACTGGGAGCCGTCTTGTTTAACATCTTCGTCAGCAACATGGACAGTGGCACAGAGTGCGCCCTCAGCAAGTTTGCTGNAGGGAGGCGATTCTCCCCCTCTATTCCGCTCTTGTGAGACCCCACCTGGAGTACTGCATTCAGTTCTGGAGCCCCTACTACAAGAAAGATATGGACGTGCTGGAACGTGTCCAGAGAAGGGCCACGAGGATGGTCAGAGGGCTGGAGCACCTCTCCTGTGAGGACAGACTGAGAGAGTTGCTGTTGTTCAGTCTGGAGAAAAGAAGGCTCCGAGGAGACCTTCTAGTGGCCTACCAGTATCTTAAGGGGGCCTACAAGAAAGCTGGTGAGGGACTTTTTAGGATGTTGGGTAATGGTAGGACTAGAGGGAATGGATTAAAACTAGAGATGGGATGATTCAGACTGGACGTTAGGAAGAAGTTCTTCACCATGAGGGTGGTGAGACACTGGAACAGGTTGCCCAGAGAGGTGGTGGAAGCCCCATCCCTGGAAGTTTTTAAGGCCAGGCTGGAAGGGGCTCTGAGTAACCTGGTCTAGTGGGAGGTGTCCCTGCCCATGGCAGGGGGTTTGGAACTAGATGATCTTTAAGGTCCCTTCCAACCCTGACAGTTCTATGATTCTAAATAAATAAATCTGGTAGTTAAATATCTGAACAAGGTGTTAAAACTTATTAAGCAAGATCACCCCCAAACTGTTACCTGATTATACTCATCTTGCACAACAGGACTCTGTTGTTTTCTACTTTTTGCTTTGAGATTTTTATTTTCTTATTTATAGTTAGACCTCTGGGAATCAAATTCTTTTTTAACTTAAATATGTGTTTTTATAAACCCTTCTGAATTTTTTTTAATACTCAGCCTAACCTTTTTTTTTTTTTTCCTCTCTTCTTTTTCTGTAAAAATACAGAAAACTAAAAACTCCTGGTTCCTAGAGCTGTACCTTAAATGTAGAAGCACTTTTCCTCTGCTGGAAAGTCAATCCACTATTAATGCATGAAGCAAAATTGAGTTGCTTGTTATTGAAGTGGTTGCTTACTTTTGGCATTAAATATTTTTCTGGTGGTGGTTATGTATGACTTCTTTCTTGTTTCCCACCTAGACTTCAAAATTCTAAGAACTTTTTCTAGGGAAGGCATTTCAAAAATGCGTACATGAGCAAATCTTCTGAAAGTGAATGATCTGCAAATCTAATGTTGTGGTCCAAGTTAAATTTGTCTCTTTCATGGTTCTAGCTGAAACAGTGATGTTTTTTTTTTTTTTCCACGTCCTCTAGTTTTTTACTCTGACATGTGTAACTGTGTTTAATGATGTGAAAAAAAAACAACCCAAACACACACAAAAGCCCTCCTCTGTCAGCTAGTTATTCTTCATTGCCTCTTTGCAGGATTTTAGTCCATGGTTGCAAGCCACTGATGAAAACAATGTGATTGTTACATGTGGATGTTTATTTTGAATTGTGAGTGTAAGGAAGTAAGAATGTCAGGAAGAAGGTGATACAGTCTCAAGTAGTGCTATGAAATGATTAACTGAATAATTGCTACAAAAACTGATAATCTAATTTATCAGTTATAGCATAAAGGAAGTAGGGTAATTGCTGTACTGAGAACGTTGAAGATAGATGCACTTCAATACATGATACACATCTGTGGTGCTTCTCTTCTCAGAGGGAGAAACGAAGTTCTAATTTTATGTACCTGATGATTGAATTCCGTTGTGTCAAGTGTGATGATAAAGAATACGGAATAGTTTACTACGAAAAGGTATGTGCTTTGCAGGCTTTATGTTCATCTTTAAAAAGCAACATATGCACCTAAAATGAATAGTTTTTTTCTGCTGAGGTGAAATATTCTGCTGCAGGATAGAGGCAGACAGCTATCAGTGCCAACTGTTTATGTACATACAAATCAAATAGTATAGATGAAGCAAGATTGCAGAAGTCAATCATTTGTGTAATACAGTTCAAGATTACAGAATTTAATAAGTGTGAGTGATTAAAAACTCTGATTTGTGGTTCCTTCAGTCATCCAGCAGTACTTTCAGAGTATCTGTATGTAAAAATTATGTCTTATATCAGGAAGAAGTGTGCCTGTATTGATTGGTAACTTTATAAAAGATAAGTTATTAGAACTTTGCACAGGAGCTCTGCTGGCGAACATTTTCTCTAAAATGAGCAAATAGGAAAGTTTAGTCTTTCATGCTGAAAATACTTTGGAAGTCAGTTAAGTAAAAGTCTTCTGGATTGGAATGTCTTCATGTTTTCTTTCTGTTTACAAAGCAGCACCCTTGGTGGTTTTTATGAGTTCACATTTAATGGAATGAGGGATTAACAGTGAGTTTAGCAGACATCAGTGTGGCTTTGGAAGGTGTTATCAGTACTTTTATGGTCCTCTGCATTGTAGAAAGACCCACTGAAATAGGAAAAGGAGTATATCTGTAATCTGCTTTCAAAAACAAATTGTCAGTAATTGCCTCTTAAAATTTTCAGCATATGTAGGTTCATAAGAAGTCAGAAAGTTACTAAGTAATACAGCTTTATGGGAAAGAGTAAGAAAGTAGAAAAAGAGTCTGGAGTCTTGTTGAGATCAGAGGTGCTAGCTTTCATTCTAGCTGTAATTCTGTAAGTTTTTCCCTGTTGATAATGTATCAACATTACCAGTTGATCTGGATGGAAGAGCTGTGATCTAACTTAAGATTCTAGAAGAAGATAGTGAAAAATACAGTAATTAATTGCATAAAGAAGGATTCCACAAAAAATTCTGACAAGGCACAGATCAGAATCTGCCTCAACTGTATGTTCTGTTGTAAGTTAATGCTTGCGAATGTTTGAAAGAAGAACTGTTTAAATGCTATTAATGTAACGCCTTGAATTAAGGTGTTATTGAATATCTGAAGCCATTAACAGGAGTCTTAGAACTTATTTTAACCGAGGTGCCACTATAGAAGAAGCTCTCAAGGTTGTTTTTCAAATTGCTGTAGTCATAACAAAAATGAGTGGCTGTTAAAGTGATTTTCTAAGCCCTTTTAAGAGGTGTGTCTTGCAGATGTATGTCGTGGTTTAAGCTCAGCCAGCAACTAATGTAGCTGCTTGCTCACTCCCACACAGGAGGAGCAGGGAGAGAACTGGAAGGGTAAAAGTGAGAAAACTTGTGGATTGAAATAAAGACTGTTTAATAGGCAAAGCAAAATCTATGCATGCAAGAAAAGCAAAACAAGTTATTCACTATTTCTCATTGGCAGGCAGGCATTCAGGAAAGCAGGGCTCCATTACGCATAACAGTTACTTGGGAAGACAAATGCCATCACTCCAAATGTCCCCCGTTTCCTTCTTTTTCCTTCACCTTTATATGCTGAGCATGACGTCATATGGTATGGAATATCCCTTTGGTCAGTTGGGGTCAGCTGTCCTGGCTCTGTCTCCTCCCAACTCCTTGTGCACCCCCAGCCTACTCGCTGGTGTGGTAGTGTGAGAAGCAGAAAAGTCTTGAGTTTGTGTAAACACTGCTCAGCAACAGCTAAATCATCCCTGTATTGTTTACACTGTTTCCAGCACAAATCCTAAACATAGCCTCATACTAGCTACTATGAAGAAAATTAGTTCTACTTCAGTTAAAACCAGCCGAACATGATATAAAAATAATGTGTGTCCACACTCTATCCACATATCCCATATAGTAGTAGCTGTCTTCGTAATGCTTCTGGAGGAACAGCAGTTCTACTTGGCACTTAATGTCTCCTCCCACAGTCTGAGGCAAATATGGGGGGGCTGCTCTGGGGGAGGTGTTCTGTGTGTGTTTGTTCAGGGTTTGGTTTTTTTCTTTGTTTTTTTTTTTTTTTTTTTTTTTTGGGTGAGGGGGCTGTTGTTTGGTGTGGGTTTTTTTTGGGTGTGGGTTGGTTTAGTTTTTTTTAGTTTTGGGTTTGGTTTTTTTTGGTGAATTTTGTTAATTTTGGTGAAACTGTGCCTTAGGTAGATGTCTGTGTTAGCTCTTCAGCATTTCTTTTTGTGGACTGTAGTTGACAATGGGACCTCTTCCTGCCTTTGTGAGTCTTCTCCTGGAACCAGCTGTTGTAGAGGACCTCACTATTACAGAACTCCCTTGTGTTACAAATCAGAATGAAACCTACAATATGTCAGATTCCTCCGTGAAACAAAATAAAGTTATTTACTTCTGTGGAAATTAAGGAAATATTTTTCTGGAGAGGATAGTGGAATATGATCAAAATACTGAAACACTTTACTAACCATTAGCTTTTTACATTAGAACGTGCTGTACTTTTCATAGGTCCATACTGGTGAGCGTGGCTGCTGTGTTGCTTTTTGTCCCTTTGGGTCTCCTATTTTTATGGTTAAATGTGACGTTCCTGAAAACAATTTCCTTCCTTCACCTCCAGAAACTTAGCATGATAGATGAATTATTCCCAATTTGCACACACATTTTTCTGTCATCATTCTGGTTTTACAGATGTACAAGGTGAGGGGAAAACAGATTCAGACTTCACGCATGCATCTGTCTGTTTAATAGATGTTTCTGAAGCACGGTAAAAGTGCATGGAACAAAATAACTATGCGTTGACTGCTCTTGTGGAAATAATGTAATTGAATGTCTAATAGTACATATTAAAGCTATAACTAACTGCAGTTAGTGCGCTTTGTTGTTATGAAGTAGCTTTTCAACAAGTTCTTGACCCTTTTCTGGCAGCAGTAGGAAGCAGTACATAAATTAGTGCCCATCTTCTCAGTTTTGTCATGCTTCCAATTACGGTGTACAGTATACATATCTGGCATCACCAATCCAGTATATTAAGTCTAATGAAAGTAGGTTCTGTTGTCGCCTGCCTGTGACCGATAGTACAAGTGGAGATTACTTGTCACAGTTTTGTTGATAAATTTGTTTTCAAGTGTTTACGAAGAACTAGCCTGTTAAACAGCAGCTGATAGAATTTGAGATTCTTTGACTCAACATTCAATTACAGTAAAGTGAAGTAGCAGTGACTCTTCCCATGTTCTCTGTTAACCTAGTACAGCATTCAAGACATGAAGGATAGTGGTCTGCTAGTAACGAGGGCATCGCTTCTGATTATCCATTTAGGCAAAAATTCAGCGTGACTTTCCAAGTGCAAATAACACCAACATTTATCAGTAAGGTGTTTTTGTACAGGTTTCAAGTGAAACCTTTGAATAAATGAATTGATTGCACTGCTGCATCCATCCAGTTCATAAAAATAAATAAATAAAAATGTCTGATTATCAGAACCTGTTCCATGACTTGAAAGAATGAAAACGTTTACAGCATTGGATGTCCATTTGCATTTTGTGTCGGAGAAAGTAGAAGGTGGTGTTACTTGAAATGGTGTTTTGACTAAAGAGTAAGATAAATAGAATGTCCTCCTTATTGGTGATGTGAAACTGATTTTCAGGAAAGTGCAGAACAACCTTGCTGGTTTGGAAAATTCTGCACATTTTGTTGACGTTCTTAAATGGTCTCTAATACTTATGTAAAGTCACGGTCTACCTTAATGTAGTGAAATATCTCTAAAGCTCTGTAACCTAATAGTTTAAAGCAAGTTAATGCTATTTAGTATTGATGCTGCTTTTGTTTCGCAGTGGCAAAGTAGCAGGTCATCTCAGGTTCTGTCTATGCTAGCAAGTAATGCAGCCAAGAGGAGCAGATTTGTAGAGGAAGGAAGTTGATGCTGAAGGGTCAATGTCTGCACTGCGTGCTTATACTTGAGACTAGTTTTAATCAAGTCCAGCGGGCTGAATGCTGTTGGCAGTTGGAGGATACAAACCAAATGATACAAACCATGATACCAAAGCTTGCTACGTGGGAATGGTTAGGAGGGATGCTTCAAAAGCACACGCTTGACCAAATTCAAATGCTAATTTAGAGTTGACCCTTGGGCATTGGTATGGTTTAGTAAGTTTGTATGGTCAGGGTCACAGTGATCCATGGGGTACTCTCCAAATATGAGATAGAATTAGGACTGTTTATTAATCTAATTGGAAGCCAATTTAAACAACTGAAGTCCTCCATGGAAAAACTAATGTTATTATGCCTCCTTGAAGATTTCACAAAATAGTCTGTTCTGAAAATGTTAACTACTGACACAGTAGCTTTTCCTATGAATGCATGGCAAAACTTGGTTTCCTAGCAAATTTTGGTTGAAGCTTAAGGCTTTGTTGTAAAACACAGTGGAAAAACTGGGAACAGAGGTTTCTTAGTGCTTGAGCTGAATAACTAGAGCTTTTCAGCTTGGCTTTTCATAATCTAACTGCATTTGAGAGGAGGAATTTAAGAAACAGCCAATATAATAATTTCTTTTGAAAGGTTAAAAAAAGACACGTCAGTAATGAGTTTAGAAATCATTCTTTTAACACTAGACCTGGAAAAAATCCCCAGTCTTGGTTTTAAACTGTTACAAACATTTTGACACTAGTCATTGGAAGGTTTTGTGCTTTTTTTTTTTTGTAAGTGAGCAAATTTTAGGCTTTTGTCATTCTCATCCTAGTAAGTTCTGAGTTGGTAATAGCTGTCATAGGCTTTTGATTGTGGGGCAGGTGCTCCGCTTTTACCAGCCTAAAAGCTTTGTCACACTCTTTCCTTTTTACACCTATTTTAACTGAATGTTTTCACTGGGAGAAAGATGTAGTAGTACGTATGTTATTACTGCTTATACCTAGAGAATTCACATGGGATATGGATGCTGTAAATGCCTTGGTAGGAGTTTGAACATTTATTAGTCACTAGTGAATCCACTCCTATGTACAATTTTTTTCCTACAGTGCTTTCATGTGAAGGGTCTCAATGGAGTGGAAACTTGTTTGTCACTGGGGCATTGGTATTCCTTTGTTTTATAAATGTCAAGTCACATTGTAGCCTTATTATGTTTTCAATTAGGAAGATAATCATAGAATCTTTGTGGTTGGAAAGGACCTTTGAGATCATCGAGTCCAACCATATGCACACACAAAAAAAAA
>VXBH01010015.1:51714-61753 GCA_013400035.1 Rynchops niger | reverse complement strand
AGTGCATATTGTGCTCATACCATGTAGGTGTTAATGGTAGTCTTAAAGTAACTGTACGTTTACCTGTGCTGCCAGGGAAACCACATAACTGAGGAGCATCACCATGATAGCATGTGAACTTTGTGTTGGAAAGTTTTGTTGAGTTTTTTTTTTTTTTTTTTTTATNTTTTATCTCCTAGCTTTTTTAATATGTTGTCAGTGTTGCACTTTGTTGCAGTATAGTCTGTTAACTTGTTTATGTCTGTTCATGTTTTTAACCTCACTTTTTGGCTATGTATCTAATAGATCATAGTGAGTTACCCACCAACAAAACAACTAACCTATGAAGAACAGGATCTAGTTTGGAAATTCAGATATTACCTTACTAATCAGGAGAAGGTAAGTTGAATGATTTGAGAGGACTTATTAATGCAAGAAGTGCTTCATCTGGCACTCATTCTACAATGTTCTGTCTTTGCAGAGATAGAGAGCTTCAGTGTCTTAGAAATTAGTCAAGGTTATTTTAACTTTTTCTACAATGTTACTGATTTAAAAATCGGTGACTGTAATTTTCCCTCTTAAGTCATATAAACTGACTTACTACATCAGTCTTCCTACAAATACTGACTGTCACCCTAAAATACCAATGTTGCCAATTTTGTTTTCAACAAATAAAAATTATTAGAGAGGAGCTTCTTTATCCCTGTTAGACAAGGATTAGCATTACCAGAATAAGTAGTAGCACACCAAAAGCCCAAGGTAAATTAAATAGCTAAATAATCCCCCAGGAGTGAGCATTTTTTATGTAGTGGTAATTGTGGTAGAACAGTAATCATTGACTTTAGGTTTTTTAATCAGAAGATAAGCCAGCTACAGTTTTAGGACATAGTAAAACAATCCAATATCATATTGCCAATTGCATCAGTAAGGTTGCTCAGGCCTGTGCTTATGTAAATACAGTCTGAATATAGTTCTACCTTAATGTGAAACAATAATTTCTGAAGTAATTATTTAGTCTGGCTTTTCAGATGAATTGTCCAATCTCTTCCTACTTAGGCCTTGACCAAATTCTTAAAGTGTGTCAACTGGGACCTACCACAAGAGGCAAAGCAAGCGCTAGAGCTGCTGGGGAAGTGGAAGCCCATGGATGTGGAAGACGCTCTCGAACTTTTGTCATCTCACTTCACCAATCCAACAGTTCGGCGCTATGCTGTCGCTAGGCTTCAGCAGGCTGATGATGAGGTATTAATTGGTCTGTGGGTACACGTGAAAGTCATCTGGTCTCAGGATTTTTAGTGTCATTGAGTATTTGAAATGTTTGCTACTTTTTATGGGATTTTAGTGAATAATAGTGATGGAAAAAAAAATTAAATGTGATGCTTTTGCTATAAGCTCTTTATGAAGCAAAGATTTTACATTATTAAGTGGTGCTCATTGATAATTGTCATAGTGTGAACAGCCAGTGATAGCTGGTTTCATCAAACAAGGTGAAACAACCATATGTTGTTCCCAGAAACCAGTGATGCATTTTTGGATGTTAACTTGCACCGCAGGGCTCTGAACTTAAATAGTCTACTAAAAGATTTCCAACAAATCCATCTAGTAAGTAGAAGCAGTATATTGTCATACACTTTTGCTAAAGAAAGTGAGTAGAAAAGCATCTGTGGAAATAAAATGTATTCTAATTGTATACTGATTGGAGTATGATGAGCTGTGATTTCTGAGTAGGTCCCACTTAACTAGATGCTAATATGTTAAATTTTAATATTTATATATTTTTTTGTTTTGACATTAAAAAAAACCCCTTTGAATATATTATAACTCTTGAATCCTTTGCAATCAATAGAGTTTAAAATAGGGACCATAAATATATCAAATTTCTGCAAGCCCACTTCAGTAGCCAAGGTCATACTGTTTTGACTTCAAAAATGTACCTTTTATGAAACGTTTGAAGGCAACTAAACAGAACATGTTGAATAGTAGAGGCAACAAAATCATTAAAACCAGCAAATGATAAAAATTCTATTCTTCAATTTACAATAGATCAGATACCTGGGTTTGGGATTTTTTTTGGATCCCTAGCTACACAAAGGATTAAAAAAAAAAGTGCATAAGAGAGGAGGCAATCTGAATTCCTCATACCACAGTCCTTGAATGCTTGAATTTTCTTCTTTCACAAACTGAAAGGTTTGTTTGTTTGGTTGGTTTTTTTTGTGGTTGCTGGAAGCAAGTAGAGCAGCTTAGCTAAAGAGAATTTTAAAGTAGTAATTACATTTAAATGTTTACTTCATTAGCACTTACTACCTTTAAGTAAGAAAAAATCAGTAGTGGGATAACTCAGTACCTTTTGGGAGTCAAACTCCATGATACACCAGTTTTTCTATTGCATAGTGCTTGCTTAAGACAACCTCAATTTCCATGTCTTTATAGGTCACTAAATCCTGATTCTGTTTTTCTATAAAACAGAATTTTGAAAACATATGGAGTCCTAGTCAGCTTTGACCCCCTAAAGTAATTTTCATTTTTTTCCTCCATGAGGATTTGCTGATGTACCTGCTGCAGTTAGTCCAGGCATTGAAATATGAAAACTTTGATGACATAAAGAATGGACTGGAACCTAGCAAGAGGGACAGTCAAGGTCCAATGTCAGAAAGCATGACAACGTCTGGAGCTAATTGTGCAGAAATAGACAGGTAAGAAGCGTAGATTTTCAGTAGAAAAGCAAAACATGTAACATTGTAGGCCGTCAAATTCCTTGTCCTTTTTGGGAATCATTGCATATTCAATATCCTATTTTATAATGTGAAGTGATGATGTAAAAATTAACAAAAAAAACACCAAACCCTGTGCTTTCACAGAATTTATTTTCTGACTACAGATAGCTTACAGAGCAAACATACATAATCTTGAACTTGTGGCCTTTGACTTTACTGCATGAAAGGAAGACAACTTCTGGAGAGCAGGAAAAGCACTGGCATTGCTTCCTTCTGTCCTTGCAAAAGTTAGGATGTCTTCTATGAAGTTGTTGTATAAGGTTCCAGTTCCCACTTTCATCAAAGAATATAGAACTAAAAGTCCAATCAGTCTGAAATGGAAAGAAATTTCTTCCTGCTCCTGCAAACGAGGGTGTAGAGAGTCCTGTGAATGTGAAGGAGGTGGGGGAACACAGTTTTTATTCTTGCAGGAATACAAAAGAAAGGCTGAAATATCTAAATAATAGGGTACTAGCCAAGGCGTGGACAAACACGGTTAACCCAAGTCTCCTGTGAATATTTAAATACAAATTTGCAGGATTTTTGGTCTTAAGTTTCAATGTCACTAGGGTATACTTTTCATATTACAAGTATACTACTTTTTATTAATCTTGCTGCTAAGCTGTAGAGTGGGTGTCCCAGAATATACGGTATATTTTGAGGCTCCAGTAACACTTAGACATTAGTAGAGCTGTTTGATTACTTCCTTTCAGGTGAATTTACTGTCTAATAATTTTGCCTTGCAAGCATTGGGTTTGTCTACTCTGTTATGTGTAATTGCGTTCCAGAGATGAGTGCTTGCAGGTGTTGTGCATTAGCAATTTCATCTTAAGAAATTTTAAAAAAAGCTTATCCTGAAAATGCAGATTTGTTATTTCCTATCTATATCTGATTATCTTTTATGGAAGATGAAACAAAATGCTACGTTTGATGTAAGTGAATGTCCTTCACAGCCATAAACTGTAGCTGTCCAGGCACAGTTTTTTGCCGTTTTCAGGAACTGAAGCTGTCATGCAGTTTGTTCTGAAATAGGGGTGAGATACTATCTTCAAAGATACTTCTGGTCCAGTTTTCTGGATTTATTATGCTGTGGAAGTGAAACGAGTCGTTATTTCCATGCATGCCCCCTGCCCTCCAAGCAAGAAGTTTGAATCATGCCAATTACATGCTTTCCTTCATGTAGTTCACAGATCATGAGTCCTCTTCCACCTGTTTCCTCACCACCTCTTACTTCTAAGACAAAGGAACTTGCAGACAATGAAAACCTTGATGTAAGTCAAATGTTTTACCTTGCATTTTTAGTGCCTGAGGTTTTTCAGTGACTTAGTATTGTTTTTAGTTTTTGTTTGTGAATATCTCTGCTGTATATTGCTAAATACTTATGTGCTTAAAGAATATAAATGTAGACTAAATACTAGGAAAATAGCAATAGCTTAACTGATTTTTTTATTTAGGTACATGGTCACACTATCCAAAACTGGGGGACTGGGCATTGAATTCTTCATAAAATTGCTGTCCTTTAAAGGAGAAAATTACTGCAAAGGCCATCACGTGCTGATTAGATACTGACAATTGCACGTGTTCGAGGTGTTTTAAAACAGATTTTTGTAATGGGAAACAGTTATCCAAGTATTTTAATCTCTGTAGTCTGCTCTTGTAGATATATTCTTTGGTGTGGATGTCATCTTTTTGGGCTTAAGTGGGACACTTTGTTGATGCACATCTGCCAAAAACAGTGCTCAATTTATAGACTAAGTAGAAGACTAACAAAAATGGAACTGAAGGGAAGGACAGCTACCAGGAATAAACAGTTTGGGGTTATCTGATTTTAATCTGATGTGCAGTTAATTGGTCTTTGAACTAAAGATCTGTTCCCTGTTGCAAATCTTCCTTTTTGGGTCTTAGCACTGTATAGAAAATAAGCTTCAGATTGAGCATATCAGTAAAGATACACAGATTTCTTGTCAGTTGGAATACTAAAGCTTGAAAAAGCAACTAAATACTGGGTATCGTGTACAGATCTTTCTTTTATGTTAAAATGTAGAATGTCTTAATGAGTTTCAGATCTTCTGGGTGCAGAACAGGGTAGCAAATCCCTTTTGAGTTTGAATCTTAACGGCAGGGGATAATTGCATGGAAGGAAAGTGTAATATATTGTAAATGGAAACTCTACATTAAATATCTGTTGATGGAGAACATCACATACATCTGATGTGTTGGTAAATACATTACTGTAGTAGCAGACCTATTTTTTACTTGCAGTGTTGTTGCTGTATTTGCTTGGAGTAATATTAAAACTAATATTTAAATATTAGGTTGGATTGGATTCAGCTTTGAGAAGGGAATGTATCTCTCCAAACTCCCTGCAGTTATTTGGGATTTTTCCTTAACTTGGTCTCTCTCCCAAGAGCTGAGGCTTCTTTATAACTTAACTTTGCTTTTCTTAAATCCCTTGCAGCAAGACCTTTGCACTTTCTTGATATCACGAGCATGCAAAAATTCCACGTTGGCAAACTACTTATACTGGTATGTTAGAAACTATTTGTTCATACTGTATCAATGTATAATTGAAATCAAAGCTATAATGCCCAGAAGGTTGCACAGCAAAAGATGACCTGTCTTGAGAACTTGAGAATCTTAATTTCTGTCAGAATGAAGTAGTAGATTTAACATAATATGCATTTGAACAGATTAGTAAAAAGAGGGTGCTGTTTTTTATAATGCACAGCTGTGCTTTATGGTGAGACAAAGGAAGGTGATTTGTAGGGCATTAAGCACAGTGTTAAAAAGACAAAAAAAAAAGGGGGGCAAAAAAGTGCCTAACTATAGTTTATAAGTTGTGATGCATTTTGCATATGGTTGTGGGAAGGAGATGAAATTCATCTTCTGTTCTGCTTTTGGGTTGGTTTTTGTTTATAGTTTTTGGCAGTGTTGGCTCAAATATTAAGGTTGTGCACTTTATTATTATTCAAGAGTGTACTTTATGAAGGTTCATAAAGTACTAATTTCTTGTGCTACCCTAATTACTTTTAAATTCCATTTGTGGTTATGTTATGAGCACAAACAAAATGCCATTGCAGATGCATGTTTTTTTAAGGGGGTACTTCAGTTGTGAAATAGTTTATCTAGATAGTGGAGAGGTAAGGTTCCTCTGCTAAGGATCTTGTCTCACTTCAGTGGTTTAAGAATTAAATTGGTCACCTGAACTGGTCAGCTACATGCCTCCTGAGTAAGCATTTGCAGATAGAATTATCTCATTTGAAGAAAGATGAGATGAATGAAGCTGTACTCTGTGAAAGTGTGTCTGTGTATATATATTAATGTATATATGTATATGCACATGCATACAGCTATTTACTTACATATGCACACATATTATAAAACAGATAGCTTAGATTCCTTTTACATTGCTAAACTGAAATGAGTCTCATTTATATACTTTGTAGATGTATCTAATAATTAAAAACACTATTGCACATTATCATCTTAATGTGCTATGAATATTAACCACAGATAAGCCATGAATTAGGAAAAGAGTGTGATATGTGATATAAACCTACCAAACTTACAAAATTTCTTACAAGAATCCTAACCTACCCTGACAGTGATTCCATTTGTAAGTGTCCTTTAAAGTTTTATTATCTCATTGCTTTTTCAGTAGCTTGAATTTAAAATATTTAAGCGTGTGACCTAACTACAGTTCCTTAGTGTGCATACTTCTATTGCAGTGGCCAAAGATAATGGCTTGAGGTAAAAAAGTGCTATTAAATTTAAATGATTAAAACAATTGCAGGCCTGATTGATGTGAGTAGAAGCCAAATGCTTGACCTAATCAAATATCCTTCGTTTAAGGTAAGTGTTAGTAGGTTAGCATATTTCTATCATATTGATAGAAGCTGTGTGCTTACACTTTAGCAGCCTCTCAGGTATTCAGTCTACAGAAAGTTTAAACATCCAGAACTCTGAACTTGTTTTTTTTTATTACTTAAAAAGAAAAAAAAAACAATAAACCAACAACAAACAAAAAACCCACCAGAACCCCAACACACACACAGGCAAAAAAACCCTAAACAAAACAAAACCTCCACCAAACAAAAAAAAAAACCCAGTCAATTTATTCTTTCTAGACATCTCAATTTCTCAGTGACAGAATACAAATGTTGCAGCCACTCTTTGAGCTGACGTAGCCATAAATCCTCTTGGCTGCTGATCAATTGCTCATTTCAACTATCCAGACACAGCATGCACCTAAAATAATCAATGGAAAAAGTACAATAACCCCTGAAAATCAAACCTGCTCAGTTACTTGTCATTGTAAAGCTATCTTATCCTTATACTTTAACAGTGGCTACGGAAGTCAATCCTACTGCTTTTTCTGTCTCCTCTTTGGATGTACAAGACATCTATCTAAGTATAAAGCATTACTCTTACTCCTTGTTTCAACATAGCTTTGAGAAACTGTCTAGTGCTCTTTAACAAATACAAATGAATATGACATGTTTCAGTTGATTACATCCTGTTTTCCTTGAAGTTTTGGTGCATAGACTTTGTAAATATGGGCTTTTTTAATGCACATATTACTGCAATCCAATTTTGTCATTTTAGTGAGGGAACAATATAGATCAAAATGTTAGCGAAGTCCCAGAAGTAATCTTTAGTTATAGATTTCATTCAGATAAGATTCACGGAATAAGGTATATATGCCCTATTTTAATGTATAAAATATGTTGTGTATTTATAAATAAGCCTAGTCAAATCTGATCATCTGCAAACCTCTAATCTTGTCCCATGATCATTCAGTTGCAAATAGTGCATAAGGAAGGCCTAATTCTAGCCGTCAGTGTAAAGTCCAAGAGTGTTTGTTGAATGTGTGGCATTGCTTCTGAATTCAAATGCAGTGTTTGAAAATTGACTGACTTAGTAATATCTTCCTTTTTTTAATGGGGGGTTTATATATTTTTGCTGGGTAATACTGGGAAATACATTGGTCAACAGAAGAAATACCTTCTGTGCATAGCTGCTTGTCAGTGCTGTGAATAGAAACAAGTGCAAAAGCTTTCCAAACAACTGCTTAACTTAAGAAATTAAACCTTCAGAATAACTGTTCCAAATTTTACTGTTTAAGTGTTGTACTCAAATCATAGTTTTAGAAATGAAAACTTCTTTTGGAATGTAGACTTTGCAGAGCTGCTTCAGGACCAATACTGTTTCTTCCACCACTGCAAATGGTATGATAGGGGACACATAGGGTGAGCTTCTCATTTTTGCAAGTATACTTAAATAGCAAGTCTGCAGCAACTACATTATATAGAGGATAGTAGCGCAGTGTAGCTAGTAGCCCAGTAGCCCACTCATCCCACATGTACTGCTTGGTTGCAGTGTTCATATGATTTGGACTTATGACTTGTCCTGTTTGAGTAATGCCACTTCACTGTAAGTGAAAGACCTTGAAAACTTTGATAGATTCTCCTGGTCCAAATGGGAATTTGACTATGTGATTTTGAAGAGTTTGCCTGTTGATTGATACCTCATTCGACTATAATAGACCTAAAATAGAGGGCTGCTGTATTTCCCTCAAATTGTATAGTACCAGAGTACAGCATAACTTGTGTTGTTTTTATGCTGCAGGTACGTGATAGTGGAGTGTGAAGACCAAGACACTCAGCAGAGGGACCCAAAGACGCACGAAATGTACTTAAATGTGATGAGAAGATTTAGTCAGGCTTTGCTGAAGGTAATGTCTCTGTGGAAGAAAATATTTAGTGGTTTGGGATAGTCGTCCTTTAAATTGGCAAAAGTGTCTAGAAGGAGGACAGTTTTTCATGTCACATATATTGAAATTTTTAAAAAGCTTCCGCTTTTGCTTGAATTTTCAGTTTGTGGCAAACCAAAGAGACTACTGAAAAAGAAACGAACAACTATCGAGACCTTTTTCCTCTGTTTTATTGCTTGTCCCTGTTAGTAACGTGCTAGTTCTAAAATAATCTGCCTTGGGTGATCAGGCTATTTTTTTTTTTACTATTTCTTTATTGGAAGCACTTGTCCTTGCAGTGTAAATTGGGACAAGAGTCTGTCTTTTGAATTCACAAAGAGTGTTGATCTGTGTGTGAGCAGCAGAGGGTGCTGAAGTATCAGGGAAAAAAAAAAAAAGGAAAACCAAAAACCCCTATGTTTTGTGAACTGCGGTCCATAATTTATAGCAGACATGCAGTCTTTGCTGATTTTAGCGTATCTCACACTTTCCAGTATTCCCATTTTAGGGATGTTACTCAAATCTGACTCTTACACTTCATAAGAATATTCCATGTGCTTATTCTTACTTATTTTGGCTGTGTGAATAGGTTTGTCATGCATGACTGTCCATCACTGAAATTGTTGATGCAAATTGAAGTGCACTGGTAGGTCAGATAATTCATTGCTGGCTACGGTGATTCTGATTGTGTGTTACAAAAAATACCTTTTGAATTGACAGGAAATTGATTGTTACTCACTTACCTCTTAACAGCACAAAGGTCCAAGAATAAAAGATTAATTTCCAGATAAAATAATTGCAGAACAAAGAACTAATTTTGTTTCTTTTAATTCACTTAGGGTGATAAGTCTGTCAGAGTTATGCGTTCATTGTTGGCAGCCCAGCAGACGTTTGTGGATCGGCTGGTTCATGTAATGAAAGCAGTGCAGCGTGAAAGTGGGAATCGTAAGAAAAAGGTAACTAAGGGACTGGAAAACTTATCTCTGGCTAGAATTTGACAATGGGAATGTTAACTCTTCACTAAAAATTCTTAGCACTGAGATTTAGAACAGATGTCCACCTCTTCTGCAATAATTTTAGCTAACTTGAAATAAACTTTAGGTCAGTTTCCACTTTGAAAGTTTGAAGATGAAAAACAGAAGAGGCTCTTGAGAAAAATCTTGGTGTATTTTGGCAAAAGGGAAATATGAGAATGATTGATTAGTTGCTGATAAAACAGTTGCTGATAAAAGTTGTGGGAGAGAGGGGAAGGGAGCAGAGGTNCCCCCAGTCTGTGGTTTATATTTGTGCAGGAAGATGAAACTTAAGTGTTGCATCATTTTTATGAAATTATGATATTCTATGTATCAGTAATAGAAGTGTAATCATTTAAAACAGGAGGAGAGTTTTTCAATTTGTAAGAATGTATTTTGTGGTTGTGCAATACATTGATAGTGTTCTGTCAAATATTCCTTTATAATTGCCAGGATATTTCTTTAAGAAAAACATGGCTTTTATTTTTAATTAAAATCTAGATAGCAGCGATTAACCACTAGAAGTATTCCTAACAGTAGTA
>VXBH01010015.1:15371-31260 GCA_013400035.1 Rynchops niger | reverse complement strand
CTTTATACGGTCAGTATTTTCCACTTAAGTGAGGCAAGAACGCTCCTAGAAACTGGCTTCTTGAGAATCGTGAATTGTACTATTCTGACTTCTGTTGATAACATTTTTGTTTGCACATTTATATAATATTTAATCTTCAAACTATCTAAATGTTTTAGTAGGATTTTTTTGAAGTTGCTAGTGTTTCAGTTGTTCATTTTGCCACCTATTGCATCTCACAGTACTGTTGAAAGGGATTGCAGTTAGTACTACCCAATAAAGCTCTAAGCAATATTACAAACAGCATAGCTGTACTCAAGTTCTTGATAGGATGGCAGCTTGCCTTGTGCATTTGAAGTAAGTGACGTTAAAGTTTCTGTCAAGTTAATGCTACAGAAACATTTTAAATATTATTTTTTTTTTTTTTTTTTTAAATGGGAAGGAAAAGGTAGTGATCAAGTGATGTAACTATTGCATTTTAGTACTGAAAAAGTATAAGACAGACTTTGGCACACTGGAAATACAGTTTCAGATATGGAATTATAGTCAGGTTTCTTCAGTGTATTTGAAAACTGTTGATGAAGTTTAATCTTACTTAACTCTTAAAGAATTTTGAAACAGCTTTGAAATCTTATTCATTATTTAGTAGCTTCAAAAGGTTTCTGTTAAGATCATGAGTCTTGGTAAATTTGATGCTGCAGCAACCAAATGGGATACTAAAAGCAATGTGATGTCTGTATTAATATCTTAACTTGCTAACAAATTCTAAAGAAGGCACCAAGAATTGGTAGTATCTTCTATATAACTCTGCATTTAATATCTGCTGACCAGTTTCAACATTCTTTCAGTCTATGTTTAAAAAAGAAAAAAGGAAAAAAAACTTATCTTCTTTGTTAGTACTCTTAATGAATTTGAAATTAGCTTTATTTTTTTTAAACCCGTAATTTCAAATTGGTAGCTGCAGATATACAGTTATAAACTTTATAGAAAACAGTGAATCGTATTTGTTTGAGAGCTGCTCGGCATTTAAAGATTTTCTTTTTTTCCTAATTTTTGCATCAAGATTTGCTACTATATGAAGTGTTGAAATAAGTAAATACATTTGCCTTTTCATCCTCTACAGGTAAACTATTTCACATTGACTTTGGTTATATTTTGGGTCGGGACCCTAAGCCTCTACCTCCCCCAATGAAGCTGAATAAGGAGATGGTGGAAGGTATGGGAGGCACGCAGAGTGAACAGTACCAGGAGTTCCGTAAGCAGTGTTACACAGCCTTTCTGCATCTCCGCAGGTAACAATACTATTTTGGTACTAAAATTTGTTAGAGACGCTGTAAAGCAGGAGAGAAGAGGAGTAAATGAATCGGAGAGTATTTCTGCTGAAAATTCAAAACTTGTTTGAAGTGTGAACGTAGACACAAGGATTTGGCACACAACTCCTTGACAAAGGAGTCAAGACAGCACAGTACTGGTGTAATGTTGGAGCCTAAGTGTAATTATCCATCAAGTTAAAGGTCCCCGATGTTCCTTGTTTGATAACCTAAATAGCTTTTTTCATAAGTCCTGTTGGATATTAATTTATATCTTGCTTTTTTGTTATGTTTTTGCTCTTAAGCAACCTTCTCTGTGATTATTGTTGATCAAGTAACTGTCCTTTTAACTCCAAGTCATTACTCATTTGCTTCTTTATCCTCCTCCAGTTCAGATTAGTGATGATGAAATTCTTTGGCTTGTAGATGTTGCATATATAACCTTAGTTGGGTTCAGATCCTGTGGGACAAAAATTAGCTACTTGTGGTGACAATCAAGTAAGTTAGCAGTTTCTGTAGATACCCAGAACTGTGACAGCTAAAACTGTATTTACTTACAAACAAAGATCTCTTGTTAGACTTGGAATCAGCTTCATTATTTTGTAGTGACCTTATCGTTTACAATCGACTTTCTGAGCAAAGTAGCTCAGCTTTGTTCTGTTTGAACAGAACACAGGTAAGCATGCTTTGTCTATCCAGTCATTCATTTAGTACATCTTCCATAGAGATGAAAGAATTTCACATTGATATCAAGATCATATTATGGAAGCCTCCAAATATGTGGAAAAAAACTAGTAATATGAAAAGCACAAGTAAAAAGTACATGTAGTATGAAAAGTATGCAGTCAACGATTTGAAATAAAATGCTGCGTGTAGGTCTCGTTAAAAGGAGAAAGAGTAAGGAGTTGGTTTATGAACTGACATTAATGGGTTAAAGGCTATTCAGCAGCATGAAAAAACAGCAGCATGTTATCAGCAAACAATATTCATTACTTCAGAGAACAATCGGGAAGGCTAATGTATATTCCATGTTCTAAATTTTGCTTAAAAGTGTTTCATGATACTGCATTTCTTATTTGTGAAATACTTGAGTTGTTTTTATTGTTTAAACCTAGCTGTTCCAATGGAAAGGTCTGTGTCAGTGAAGAATTATCCATTGCACTAATTTATGTAACGATTTGCTACAAAGAAGATCATTAAGTGTGGAGTATAGCAGTAATTTGTGTATAAAACTACACTGTAAATCAAGATGGTTTCATTTTTAATGTCGGATTGTAGTTGTAATTATAGTCTCTCCAATATTTGTTCAGTTTAATAGGAAAGTATTTTTAAATGGTTCTGGATAAATATCTTTAAGGCTTTCAACAAAGATAGCATAGGATAATATTAGTATTTTTATAACTATTTCTTTAAGCAGCTAGAACTAAAAATTATTAAGATTGCGTGCTTGAAAAAAGAATAATTAGAGGTGGAATGGCTTAGTTCTAACAGTTACGCATGTTGACACAAACCTGTTCACAGATACTTCTGGCTAAGTAGTGTGAAATCATAACCTCTGATTGCTAAGACAAAATGCAAACTCTGTTTGTCATCTCCATCAATTTGAATTTTATTCTTTCATCTTTATTTCCCTGGGATATAGACAGTTCTCTACATCTTTCAAGTGCTGTATCAGTGTTTCGTGATTCCTAGTGGAATGGGTGTTGCCTAGTGAAAACAAATAAAAACAGTTTATAAAATTTGTAAGTGGAAAAATAGTTTTGTTCATTGTATTAGGTTGGGAGCAGTTTGGCATATGAACATTGGTGTGTTGGTTTTGTTGGGTTTTTTTGGTTTTTTGTGGTTTTTTTGGGAGGTGGGAGAGATCCCACTTTTTGAACCACTCCTTCCCAAATACGGATTTCCCCTGTGTTAGTCATGAGAACTTTGATATTCAGTTTGAGTTAGTCGGCCATAGATAGGGACACAGGAGTAGGAAGTAACTAGAGCTGTAGTTTTGGCTGAGATTTGCTCCGTAAGGATGAGGATATCCAGCTGGCTGGACCAGAGTCTTTTTCCCCAGTCTGTTCTCAATGGTATAGTGGACAGAGGACCCAGATAGATTTGAATGAAAAAACTACAGGCAACAAGTGAAAAGTTGTGATGCTCTTGGGGAAGTGCTGATTATTTGGAAATGTTGTAGCTGGGCAGGGCAGGATATAGATATTCTTCTAAAAGCTGCTGGGCGTAGATGGTAAAGAGAAGGAAGAGTAAAGGTGAAACTGGTTGGAATGAGGTCAGTGTTGCTTGAGTCTGGACTGTGAGGAAATGCTTTTGGAGGAATAAGTGCCATAGATCATTATAGCTGGCTGGGACATGATACTGATTGGCGAGTATCTGTGTTAAAGGAGAAAAAACACACACACACACACTTAGGAATTTTTGAGTTAGACCAAGTAAACAGGGCTTTAGTTTGGGACTGTGGGTGCTGTCTTGTCCTGTCTTTGTAAGGGAAGCTTGTGGCTTCAAATTTGATAACGTTGCAGTGTCCACAGCCTAAATGTTCAAGTGATTTAAGACATCTGTATGCAAAGGGACCAGTAAATGTTAAAAGATTAAATAAAGAAGTGCTTAGGATCAAACATATATTTGATGGGATATTAAGCACTTAAAAACAAAAGCTGCTGTTCTCAGAAAAGATGGCAGCAAGAATTTGAACTTGTCTGTTGTGGGTTTCTTGGTATATATAACACCTCTTATGTAGAAATAGTTATTGTTGGATTTCTTAAACTTTTGCAGAAACTCCATGTTTTTAGCACTTCCTATTCAAACCGTAAGTTTAATCAACCTCCAGTGCGGCTGAGTGCTCGTTTATTTTGTAAAACAAAAAGAAATAATCCATTTTTGAGAGAGGGATTCAAGGTCAAATGTAGGTGCTTAATTGAAGCTCCTTAAACCTAGAAAAAACTGAGCTCCTGGTTTGTTCTGGTTGTGGATGGAGGTCAGCCATTCTTGGAGGCCTTTGTAACATAGATGTCAAAGGCTAGCGGGATGACCTGCTTGACAAAGGTGTTTGTTTTTTTACAGGTCAGATTCCCAACTCAGGTGTTTCAGCAAAATGTCTAATCTAAGGATGAATTCGGGCTGTCAGTTGACTGGTTGTGAACATCTTGGCATATTTGCCAAGGATATTGCCTATGGGAACGATGACAGTCAATTGTCTATAAATAGGAAGCTCTTACCTTTCTTGTCAAGTCCTGATTTTTGAATAAATTTTCTAAAAATATGTGAAATACAGCAAGGATCCTGGAGGGAGCTAATAGCTGTTTAATAAGCTAGTTTTGATCCTTAGATCACTAAAACTGATTACTGAGTTAAAGAAACGTTAGAGTGAGGGGCAGAGGAAAGACCTGTGGGTAGTATAGTAGCAGCTCTCACGATTTTTGTCTCTTCCCACCCCATACTAGCCCCCAGATTGCCTTTTCTTGATGTTTGTTGTTGTTTTGTTTTGTTTTGTTTTTTTTAAATGAGGTTCTTCAGGTGATCTTATGCTTTTACTTTAAGCACCAGGAACCAGAAGACTTCATTGTATGGAACAGAACCATCTCTTAACTGGCCTAGACTTTTTCCAAATCTTCAGCGCATAAATAACCCTAGTAACCTGTAGTGCTCGCGAGCTCTTATCCTCTATGTGGTTCAAGAGGAAAAAGGACTCTGGACTTTTGTTTCAGTTCA
Organism: Rynchops niger; assembly: GCA_013400035.1. Classification (NCBI taxonomy): domain Eukaryota; kingdom Metazoa; phylum Chordata; class Aves; order Charadriiformes; family Laridae; genus Rynchops; species Rynchops niger. Next base: position 26,257 of record VXBH01010015.1, on the reverse strand, counting down.
AAGGGAGGGCTGTGAATGGACGCTGCCAATGGCCTGGAAGAGAATTGACAGAATGTCGCTGTAAGATTTAAGTATGTTTGAAGTGAGACTTGCTTGTTTCAGGCAAGTAGAAAAAAAATTCCCTAAAACCTGTGGTGACCATTCCTGGCACCAAAGCAACTTGACTGCCAGATTTCTTAGCTGGATCTGAGACAAAATGGTAGCATAACTTTTTCCTGTCCATCATCTTTTGTGTAATTTTCCTCATTCCAGCCTCTGAGAAAGTGAAACACAACAGCTAAACAAATTAGAGAGGGAAGATTTGTGCCCAAACAATTTATTTTAAATATTTTTGTTGTAGAGAGTTGAAACTTACATTGGAATGTGTTAGATAGTGCTAATTCCAGTTCATAATGAAATGTCAAGAGTTTTTTGGTGGAATTACTCTTTTCTGTAGAGATTTTTGTTGAGCAGTATTTACTTTGTAAAATATGGCTATGAAGCAGTCCTTTTGTGTAGTCAAAATACTTTCTACTTCTTGCAACTGTCAGCTTATATATATTCAGCAGCTTGCTAATAAACAACTTTTGCTGCTAAGAATTCATTTTCTATCATCTCTGAAGCTCCTTCGTGCTCTCAGCAAAGCAATATTTCAGATTTTGAAGTCAGTTACTAGTTTTGTTTCTGAAAGGGGACCTAGATCTCTTTACAGAGGAAGGGAAGTTTCAGTTTGTTGAAGAGCTTGAAAATTAGGCTTTCAAAAAGCAGCTTAACAGCTACTTTCCTGCAAGGGGAAAATGGTGTTCTTTGGAAGATTTGCAAGTACTTCCACACCACGTTAAAATTGAAAACTCTTCTCTGTTTTATCTTTTTTGGTGGTTATAAGTGACATTTGTACTTTAGAAGTGCAGCATGCCTACCAATTTTTATTGCAGCTTAACTGAGCAACTGCGGACTTGGATCTGGTTAAATCACTTATATTCAACTTGTTATGGAAAAGGCCTTGCAACGACTTAAAAAATCATTTCTTGTAATTGTGAAGATGTCAGCTGTTTGAATGCTAGTTTATATAATACTGCTATATCACAGGTAAATAATAATAATAAATATAACCTTTGAGTCAATATTCTAGCATATGTTTTTCCTACTAGAGGTAAAAAAGGTCATTAAATCCTATAATATTTGAAATTATAGGTTATATCTGATATGTCCCTGGATAAACGTTCTGACAGGTTTTAGAAGATTATAACAAAATCTGAGTAGTCTCTTCAGTTTTGTCAGTTTGAGACAATTTGAGGGTTAAACTTGCACTGGTAACATCAGGTATCTTACTTTTTAATATAAATATGTTCAACAAAGTGTTATGAATGCATTTCCTCTGAACTGTTACCAATTCACACAAAGATGATGATGTGTTCTTAAATGAAGTTGTTTACAAAATGTCTTTTAGTGCAGTTTGCAAAGTGTTTTACCTAATTTGCTCTTCTGTTTAGGTATTCCAACTTGATCTTGAATTTATTTTCCCTCATGGTGGATGCCAACATTCCAGATATTGCTCTTGAACCTGACAAGACTGTAAAAAAGGTAACTGGAAAGCTTTCCATGTCTTTCAATAACCGAAGTCATCATGTCATGAAACTTTCAGTCACTTTGGGCACATATTTGTGGCTGGTGACCTGAAAATACTTGGTTCTGTTTGAGTTTTGAGTGATTTCTTGTATCTTTGAAGTTCAAGATAGGAGGATATGCTTTTGAGATCACATAGCACGTGTGCCCATAAATACAGAATTGGTCTTCATCATCCATGCAGGAGCACACAGTCTGCTCTAGCACTCTGTTCCAAGTGGTATTTTAGCATTCTGCTGAGAACAGCGATCCCACCTTATGAAACTTTTGTTAAGTGAAGCAATTAACACTGACTATATCATGAAAGGTTGTTCCATCTAGTCTACAATCCTGGAAGTCACAAATGGTTTTATAAAAGCAGTCTCCTGCTGGATGTAAAAACAGTCTGCTGAAGATTTAAAAGCAGTAGACTGGTATATCTTCATCACCAAGAAATGTTTGTTTATTCTGAAAGCAAACTCGTGTCCCGTAATTCTAACTTTGTCCCTTTTTGCCAGCCTGAAACATTCTCCATTTGAAGTCTCAACAACAGTTGACATTAAAAAAAAAAACAAAGGATGAATGTTCATCTAGATTTCATTACACTTACATTTTAGGCAAATGTTGGCTTTTTTATAACCCGATTGATAGTGAAGGGCTATCTATTTTAATTCTACAAAAGGCTATGTGGAGCCTGTGTATCTGATGGAAATCAGCTCAGTGTAATTTTTATTCAAGCAGTGGATTTTCTCTAAAATAGGCTGTTCTTTAGTGTTTTCAATAGGCTATGAAAGCAGAGATGCAGAATCTTTAAATTAATATTTTATGTTCTAGTACAGTTCCCTTAAAGAAAACAAAAATGTGACTCCAACAAAATCTTTCCTTTTGCGTGCAAGAATTTGAGCTTTTCTGTTCAGAGTTTGTTGGTTTCAAATTGATACGAAGAGTACATGTAGCTATTCCATTTAATTTCCAGGAAGGCTGGGCTAGCCAGAAGTGCTGCATTTTGTGGTGGGATGACAGCCCACGCTCCACTTCGATGTTTTCTGAAGAAACTGACAGCTATTTCTTTTTCTGTGTCAATATTTGAACCTCTTCTCTGTCCCTAAATGCATTGCAAAGGTAGAACATGGGGCACCGAGGCTTAAATTAGAAAACCAGAACAGTTCAATGCATACGAAGTTGTAGATGATAGGAGAAACTACATTTTTGTAGAAGGACCCTCTTTTGGAGGAGGAGACCTTCCTAACAGTATGCTTGCAACACATGCCTATGAATTTCATCTCTATAAAGATGACATGTTTTGTGCTGGCTAAACAAGGGGGGAACCTTTTTAGATTGCAAAGTCTACAAATAGATGCACAATAAATCCTGGGAGAAACTGAAGTATGTATCTGCAAGTAACTCAGGGCCTATTTTTGGAAAGTTTGTTTTTGACTGAAGTGGTTGTCAAGAGCTCAAACTGGTGGTTTCATTGAACTCCAGAAGTGCTGGTTCTTTCATGTTTGCAGCAATAAGTTTGGGACTTGCTGCATATTTTAATCTTACTTATCTCTGTCCAGAGTTCACTGTTGCTTGACGTGATAGTGTTCATTCTTGACTTGAATACTCTCTCATGAGCTCTGACAGTTTTTATCAAACTGAGTCTCCTGGCGTTCACTGCCAATTAACATGCAATATCCTTGCTTCTTATTAGTATCTTGGCATCATATTTTATGTTGGTAAACTCTGTAGAAGCAGTGTCCCAGGGTATATTGCTTTCTGTAATTAATGATAACAGAATGTTAAGTTCTGTAAAGTATTTGTAAAGGATTGTTTTCATTTAGCACCATTTGGGCATTTCAGATACTTCTAAAAGTCTCTTATTCCGTATAAATTTCCCATACATTTGCTTGAAATAACAAATCAAGATACAGAATTGAAAGTCAACAAATCTTTTCTACAGCTGCTATGTTACAGTTCACTGCTGTACAGTAAAGATTATGTAAAGCATGATTGTATTGTATCCTACTGGAGGTCATGGAACAAAGGAAAATCTAAAAGGAAGCTCTAAGAGCTGTGAATTAGGTCAATGTGGTTACTTTTAAATTCCCTTACAAAGTACAAATAGTAGTGCCTTATTTGCATGGAAAGAATAGAAGTTTATTTGCTGTATGACAGTTCACTATTAGATCAAACGCAGCAATTAGCTACTGGGATACTGAGCTCTGACAATGCTGCAGCTTGGTGAACTGTAACTTACCATCACGATAGGTTCAAGTCCTTCTATTCGCAGAGGCTTTAAAATATGAAAAGAGCTAGAACTGAAGCAGTAAGGCAAGTGTTTCTGATAATGCAAGCAAATCACTTTCACATTTTCAAGTGTTTTGAGAGGAAAATATTTTACTTTCCTAAGTTGTGTAGGTTTGTTTTAGTGTGCTTGTTCCTTTCAAACAGTAAGGCATTATCAGAAAGATAACACAATTACTTAGCTTGTTCATAAATATTTTCTTTGTAATTCATAGACTTTTCAGCTCTCCCCCAATATTTTTATTTTATATAAACTCTATTTTTTTTCTGATAGCTCAACTGTTTTTAACTGTTAACTGTTCAGGTTTGAGCATTTTGGTTCCAAAATTGTCCTTTGAATAGACTGCTGGAATTTGTGTAAAAATAATACATCATAATGGGATCTCTAAAGACTAGGTGAAGAGAGGGACCCCTCATAAATCAGTGGTTGACTTTATGATCTGCTGGATGTATACAGCTATGTACAAAGCTCCTATGACAGTAATTGTTTTCTTTAGTTCTTGTTTTTTTTTGGTTTTACTTTTTTGCTTTAAAAAAACAGCAAATCATCTGTAATTGGGCTAGGATCAGAATGATCTTAACCCATTATAGAAAGTTCAATAGGTCATTGTTGTTTTTTTAAATAACGTGTTAGAAAACTCGGTTTGGATATTAAATGTCTGTTAACCTGTCTCTGAACAGTTATGAGCTTTGTCAGTACTAATAAAAAAAGGAACAAGGTGTCTTGCATCTCTTGGGCTGAGTGGCAAGTTTGTTCAGTCATTTAACAAGATAATACTGTACCTTGTTGTAGGAAAATTGAATAAATGCTTCCAGCATCTCAATTGATTTTTTATTTTTTTACTTAAAGCTTTAAGTAAAAAATCCATATATATTTCAACAGACTCAAATTAGCTGAAGATCCATTTTGGACTGACTTGTAAAATTAAATTACCTTTGATGTGTGAGTCCAGTCAATAGCCATTTCAACCGTGATATCACTTTTGTGGCAGACAAAGGTGGAGATTTACAAATGTTTCTGCAGCTAAGAAGGTATCCTGCTTAATAGCGTAGGTGGAAGTTCACAGCCGTCATTTTCCTCGTTGGTGCTGTAGTGATATACTCATTCTGTGTTTTGTAGAGTCCTCATTTTGGCTGGTGAGCCAGACTCTGGTCTCCCAGGCAGCTGAAGTCAAGTCAGGTAAAGGTAACAAGATAAAGGTAACTTTATCTAAAGTTGGGGATAAATCAGAATGACTTTATGATTGAAGCACAAGGAAATTTGTAGAGTAGGAAATTTTTTTTTTTCTTCTTTTCAAAGAAAGGAATGCTTACTGAAGGAAGTATTATGCTTCAGTTGTTTTGGTGAACAATTAGTTTGGCATAGAGATCCTTGATACTGGAATTTTTCAGTAGGTGCAGCTATGCTGCTGTTAGCAAGTAGGCATGACTTATTCTAAAGATTACTTCAAAGAAAGATTTTTCTTGAATGGCCATAGTTTTAATTCCTCATTACAATGTTAGATGTTTGCTCAGGTTACAGTCGAATCTTTAGCTTCACAAAGTGACGTAGTGCATCCTCCTCACTTCCAATAGGCAGGGAGGTGCTTTATGTTGCAGGAAGTATCTGCCCACTGGTGATGTAAAAAAAGTGCTAGTGAGTAAAGTCACCTTTGGAAATATTTTTGGGGTTCCCCTTTTCTAAAGTTTCAGGAAGTAATCTACCAAGTTCTTAGAGCCAGAATGAGGGGTTAATTTTTGTAACATATATGTATTCTAAAAAAAAAATAAATTTTGCATGCACCACATGATAATGATGGCTAGAGTAAAATGAACTGAAATAGAATAAAGAACACTAGTGTCGTTTTGTATGACTTGATTTCTTGTGGTTTCGTCACTTCCTGTGATACATGTGTGTGTCTTCTAACAGGGTGCTCACTAGTTAGACTGAAAAGATGGTTGCAAGTCAGCAATCCTTGGACTTTATGGAAACAAAGTAAGATCATAAAAGAAAGCATTATGTGGAACGTGTCCTCTTCAGTGAGACATCAGATGGTTTGAGTTGTGATTTTTAATTAAAAAAAAAATTCAGACTGGTATGTTAAATGAGACCTTTTAGAAAAATCTGAGTGCAGAAGGCACTTTTAAGGAATAGTATTACTAACCTGAGGAATGGAAGGGAAGGCAGGATCTCTGTAGTTGGAGACTGTTTTTTCCAAGATATCGTCTAATTTCCAGTAACAACATGACATCCCACATCCCCAGGAGCTAACTGGCAGAATGTAATTGTATAATCGGGCTTAAAATCTAACTGAAACCATATTGTCTGGGTGTCTGTCTCAATAGTTGTGAAATGTCTTGGGAGAAATATGTATTGAGTCAAGGCAAAAGTGAAACAGCAGCTTGTGTCATGTACAACTTTCTGTAAAATAAGTATAGATTATGCCTGTTTGACAGGGTTTATTGCACAGGATGGTGTATGCAGAGCTGGGTGCTCTGTTCCTGTCATTTGTGAAGGTACTTTCACATTCTTCTTGTTCAAAAGAGAACAAGCTCTGCACAAACTGATTTTACTTACTGGAGAAAGATGACAGTGTGGATATTTTCTTCCTGTTAGCTTGGAAAGAACCAGAAACTCCTGATGACTTCAACTGGAGATGCAGATTTAAAGCATACCAAAATTTGACAGTACCTCCTTACTTGCTATGCATAACATTTGTTTTCGGAAATTAAATCAGCACTGACCTTGGTGATGCTTTCTCACACCTAAAATTGGACTGAAAATGAGTTAGTCAGCATTGGTCTGAAAACAAAAAAAAGCTCTGTTTGAAGTTTCACAACTATCCTTTGAGAGCGTATGGAAAAATGTTTTTCAACCAGCTATCCCCTTTCAGTATGTGTACCCAATATCACTAGATAAATTGCCTAGTACCTTTCAATTGTGAGAAAAGCTTGTTTTAGTGGCTCATTTCCTTCACTCCGGTCTCAATCACTACTTTCCCCCCATAGAAAAACCCAGAAAACCGTGATTACCAACTACACAAAATTGTTCCCATCCTTAAAACCATAGGAGCCCTCTTCAGATTTTTGGTCTTTTGTTTAACAGAAAAATGTTTTTTTTCAATTTTTCACCAAGAAAAAGTAGCTGCAGAGCTTGAAATTAGTTGTCTTTTTGATCCTTTCATCTCCTTTTGTCCTCTCCATACTATTTATAAAGAAAACTGTCTGTCTAATGTCCTTCACCTTATGGTTCATGACACCGTCTTCTACTGGCAACCTCTGATTTAGGCTTTTCTGAAAACACACTTTGGCTCAAAAAATGACACAAAATGAAATTACATCTAAAAGTAGCAGAAGATTCTCCCCAGTTTGCCGCTCCCTTTCTGTGGCTTCTAAGGTAACTGCCTTTAAATTTTCCACTTTTCGTGTATTCTTTTCTACTTCTCAGTTTTCAGGAAAAGGACTGGGCTGAAGTCTCTTTATGTTGACTTGTCAATACATAACTGATAATAAAAAGATTTTCCCCACACACCTCCCCCCCACCTCTTTTTCCTGCCAGTGCTGCTTGCTTTTTTATTTCCAGTACAGCTGCAACACTAATTGCTAATTGTTGGGCTTTTTTAAGTTAGCTTGTGCTATAAATTTAAGTAGTAATGACTAAAATCTGGAGTCAATTATGTAGCCAGTTTTGTGTAAGGAAGACATAGACCATCACTCTTCAGATGTAGGTAATGTATTCAGCATTGTCACCTCCTAACAAAAAAGCTTTTGATTTTTCCGCAGGAAAGCCAGATGGTTTCTGTCTGTCCTCCATAGCAAATTTGACCTTTAAATTAGAAAACATCAGGGACCAGTGATTCATTGGCACACAAAGAACTCGGCAGGCATTAAAGGACAGTGTCCTAATTGACTGAGCTGTATTTCAGATGCCCATTGATTAAAAAAGGTGCTGCAAAGATGCTGCAACTGTTTCATTTAGAGGCGAGGTTATTGCGAACATAGACGGCACGAACACCTGGCTTCCAGCAAACAGTAGGTAGCTGCTGTCTGTGAAAGTAGCCCGGTATACACAGGAAAGGCTAAAATCAAACCATTCAGGAGAGCAGAGCATTTTCTTCTTACAAGAGTGTAACACTGAGAGCACCCTCTCTGTTTCCAAGTCTATGCAAATATTGACTAAGTCTCAGCCCACTTGATGAGAAAATGAGGAGTTAATTGTTCAGAAACCAGCAAGAAGAGAGAGCAGAAGTTTTTTTGTTTTTTTCTTTTTTTTCCTTTTACATTAAACATATCAAAGTGAAATGATTCCTGTTCTACAGGTATAAAAGCTGAAGCAGAGATATGATGTGACTTGAGATTCAGAAAGAGTTTCTGAAGTAGCTTGTTTCTAAGCCTGAGCTCGTTTTGCCAGTTTCTTCGTCTGGGTTGTAGTAAAACTGCCTGTGCTCTTACCTGCTCCTCTGTCCTCCCCAGGAGTTAGCCGATGGATAATTGAGAGTTGACTTCACAAGTTAGTGAAATGGAAAAGACTTCTAATTTGTTTCTTGACATGCCTGTTTAGGCAGTGGATATCTGTCTCTTTTCACCTGACTGAAAATACAAGTTAAGAAGTAGAGCTAGGAAACATTTCTGAGGTTTAATGCCAAGAGAAAATTTTCTAGGAGAAAAAAACTTCAGTTTTCCTTGGTTAGAGTCTGTTTGTTTTAGTACTTATATTTACTTGCTGTTCTCGGGAGGTTTATTCATTGTACAAGTGTCGNACTGGCTTTTTTACTATTTAAAAAAAGAAAAAAAAAAATTACAGAAGCCTACACAGGCTTGTTTAGAAACTGTTTTGTTCAAATCAAACACTTGAAAACAAAAGCTATTGGCAGAATAGTATTGAAAATAAAATTGTTCATGCAAATAGAGCATCTGAATAGTCTGTATTGAGAGTTGTTTGGACTGCCAGCAACAGGGAAATCAAGAAAGTCTTTTGCTGAAAAAGATGAAAGCCAAGAATTTAATGCCAAATTCTGATACATGAATGTTGGATGCTGACTGTTGGTAACAATTATAAAGCAAAACAGTAAAAATAGTCATGAAAACCCCACTAAATATTGTTGGTTTGTTTGGGTTTTTTTTGGCTATCAACTGACTTTTATCTGACGTTTTAGTAGTAGTCAGGATGTTTATATCCAATGCATATTATGACCCAAGGAAAAAGGACACTGAAATTTCTCTTAAATGTAAGTAGCTGACTTTGCAATGAGCAATCTCATATTGGACTGATAAAATTATGTAGCNCTCCTGTTGCTTTATATCATGCTGCCTATTTGATTATAATGTTTGACTAATATGATGAAATTCTGAGCTGGAACAGTATCATCTTTATGTACTGCAGCAGCTGAAATGCTGACTTCCATGGAAGTTCAATTTAGAGATGTTCACTAGTGTCTTTACTGGCTTTTTTACTATTTAAAAAAAGAAAAAAAAAAATTACAGAAGCCTACACAGGCTTGTTTAGAAACTGTTTTGTTCAAATCAAACACTTGAAAACAAAAGCTATTGGCAGAATAGTATTGAAAATAAAATTGTTCATGCAAATAGAGCATCTGAATAGTCTGTATTGAGAGTTGTTTGGACTGCCAGCAACAGGGAAATCAAGAAAGTCTTTTGCTGAAAAAGATGAAAGCCAAGAATTTAATGCCAAATTCTGATACATGAATGTTGGATGCTGACTGTTGGTAACAATTATAAAGCAAAACAGTAAAAATAGTCATGAAAACCCCACTAAATATTGTTGGTTTGTTTGGGTTTTTTTTGGCTATCAACTGACTTTTATCTGACGTTTTAGTAGTAGTCAGGATGTTTATATCCAATGCATATTATGACCCAAGGAAAAAGGACACTGAAATTTCTCTTAAATGTAAGTAGCTGACTTTGCAATGAGCAATCTCATATTGGACTGATAAAATTATGTAGCTAGTAGTCATAGAAACCACTGGCAGTGCTGCTTAATGTTGCTGGAAGAATAAATACTAGAGCAGCCTCCAGTCTTCGGAATGGCTGACTTGCAATTAGTCTGAAAACTAAACAGGGTTATGAAAGGGTTCTCATGTTCATGTGATATTTTACCCCAAAATACATTACTGCCTTTTTCAGTAATTACAAAAAACATAGCTACAAATGTTCATCAGGTATGGATTTGGATACTACCCTGAAGTTTGTAAAGCCTTCCTAAGGATTTCTAAAAAGTTTGTCTTAACCTTGAGCCTGAAGTACATAATCCATTTTAGGTAATTTTTTATACGTGAGAAGATGCTTGCTAGTAAAAAAGAAAAAATCCTGTGTTTAATACAAGGATAACTGTGACCTCTACTGTACAGTAGGTTGAACTTGAGGATGAAAAAAATGCCCCAACAATCCATACAGATCCACTCTTTGGTGAGAGGGAGAGGACAACCTTGTGGTTAAGGGGCAAAAAGGGCAAGTGAAAGTCTTGGAACTTTGCAATGAAGTGCACTTCCTGCACTAGCACTATTCCCAACAGGGATTGTGTACGATCTTTCAACCCTAAGCCTGTCATGCTTCCAAAAATACAAAATGCCAGAAAGGAGAAAGGAAAACTTGGAGATTCATTCAACTAAATGAAGACACAGATCTGCTATTATCTCAGACCTTTAACTGGAATTTTTAATACGATAATTAGGGTTTTCTCAAGTATTTAATGTCCTCTTTATTGCTATCCTCATTTCTATACTGCACACAGCTCTGTGGGCCTGACTGGGAGTTTTCCATGAAATTGACTTCATACAGCTTTTTTGATACCATTTTCAAGACAATAGTCTTTTTAGTTCTCCTTGAAGACACTTCAAGCAAAAGTGAAGTGTGACTTTACTAGCAATTAACACTGCCGATTTTTCTGCTAGATGCTATGCTTTCACTCTCAGTTAACTTGATAACTTCCCTTTTTCTAGTGAAATGTCACATCAAATGTAAATATATTTAAAGTTTACGGGTTTTGAAATTTCCAATTTCCAGTCTTAAAGATA
>VXBH01010012.1:26783-70718 GCA_013400035.1 Rynchops niger | reverse complement strand
GATTCTGTGATTCTGTAATACACACAAATTAGTTGTATGGAGTCACTTGACTTGTTCGTTCACTCAGACTGATTTCACTGTTGGATAAAACTGTTGTTTCATTCTTAAAGGAGAGGAGCAACTCAAAACTCAAGGTACTAAACATCGGAGCTTGAGGGTACTGTACAGAAGTTGGAATGAAAATGGACACATTTTACTAATGTTTTCTTTGTTGCGTTACAGCAATGGTATTACTAAAAAGATCTCGAACGCCTATCTTCAAAGCAGACAGACCTTTCACATTTTTCCTAAGACAAGCTAACACAGGTAAGCATGCTCTCCATTTCAGTAAAGAATCCTTCACAAGCAGCAACTGAAATCAATAAGAAGTTCTTCGTAAATAGCGTGCCATTCTTTAGTCCAGAATTTTCAACAACCATCGGAACAGTGGGTTTAGGGGTTTTAAAGCATAAAGAATACAGTTTAATTTCTTTAAAAAGAACACATGGTAGTCATAGAAGGAAGGGAAGCCAGATTTGCCTCTCCTGGGTACATGCAGTATGTGCTCAAAGAGATTTCTACCATAATTATACACACTAGAAAGATCTTAGAGATCTTAAATGCCCCAGGATTAGGGACTGACCTCCACAGGACAATTCAAATTACAAGTGGGCTGGATCAGCTGAATTCATATCCAAAGAAGTTAAAATATAAATCTTTCCCTATAAATGAAACTTATCCATGCCTACACAGATGGCAAACTTCTGCCTGTAGGCACCAGGACTCCAGGGTCTGAAACTCCCTGTGTTAATTCCTACCTCAGCAGTTTCTAGTGGGTTAGCTCAGAAATTCTGAAGACCAACACTCTTTTGCCCAGCTACAGCTCAGAATATGCAGAAGTAAGCTTCCCTTCCCTTGTATCTTCAATATCAATGCCTTCAAGGAGGTAAGTTTTTATACATCTGGACTCTTCACTACTTAGTATCCTCACGAGACATTCAGGTTACCAAAAGCAATGGGTATTCACTCTATGTAATCAGGTAACAGCTCTGAAAAAAGCCTAACTTGTATCTTCACTTTTGCAAGGAACTGATAAAAAAAAAAAAAAAAAGCATGTTTCTGTTGCAACTGATAACTCTTTTCCTTGCGAATGAACTCTCCCAGCCCCCAAAACAAACACACAAAATTGCAGAGCATGTCTGAAAAGAGTAAAGCATCACAGTGCTCCTTTAGCTTAAGCGTTAGACTATATTGCTCATTTCAGATGTCCAGTTACGTAAGTTACTCCAGAATCTCTGCTAAAGGAAAATACCATATACCTCATTGGCAATAATAAAGAACTGTATTATGCAGCATCTAGCAGGTGTTTGCTCCTCCAAAGCATGAGGCCATCTCTAATGACTCTAACCGTTCTTAGCAACGCAGTAAATTTGCACGTTAAGTATTTTCCTAAAAATCCTTCAAACCACCAAGTTTCTCTCATAACTGGGGTCACATCTGTTTAGATTTCAAGGGAACATATGGCCATTTTTAAGGTTCAGTAAAACACTGGGGCCTGGCAAGAAGACTGAAGAATCATTTTCTTTATCTGCTTCTAAGCGACACACTCTGTTCTCTTAGTTGGTGAATACCTGGGTATGCAATACTGCTTTATAAAACTGTATCTTACATTTTGACCAAAATACAAACAAATCTTTTTAAGGAAAAAAGCACTACCTTGGTGGGGAGGTTGTTTTAAATATGCTTTGGCAATCATTACCATTCAGTGAATAAAAGTCTTTTTGCTTGGCAAACACAGAATTAAAAAAAAAAAAAAAAACCCAAACAAAAAGGCACCAAAAGCTGATCTGTGAAACATGAGCCACAGACTCTTCAGGATAAAAAACAAAATTATTTCAGTGAATAAAATTGCTTAGTTTACATAAATTATAAAAATTATATACAAAGGAAGGAAATCAGATTGTAAAACAGGATTTTTATATAAAGCACAACAAAATATATACCTTCCAATCAACCTATGCGGAACCCTCAGGGAGAAGAAAGGGAAAACATACCAACAGACACACTATGGCTAAACCAGAGACTATGTCAGTCACTCCTATAACTATTGAAAAAGTTTGGTGGTTTTTAATCTGAATTCCAAGTTTGAATGCATTCCCTGGGAAGAACAGGGAAGCTAACAGCAATACAAACAACTGAACCACAAATTCAATGACTCTGAGGCAGTGATTTCATTCAAGGGGTTGTAATAATCTCTTCTGTAACTACAACATTAACACGAAGGACTGCATTTAGGCTCTGTTTTGCTCAGTTCAAAAGTGGTTCTTTAGTCAATGGTTTGGGTAAGTTTTTCAGGTTTTGGCGAATTTATGGCTCGAGTTACCAACTATTTGGAAAGGCCTTTGTTTTTAATACAGAAATGTTCAAATTATTCTAAGGCAAGCAGGCAATTGCAGTCTATTTTTCCATACAAGCAATGAATGATCACAAATATGATAGTTCCGTGCCTAATTTATGTATTTAAACTGTACTACATGTTGAAAATGTGGTCCCAAACTGAAATAATGTTAATATTGTTTTCATTTACAGGTTCAGTACTTTTTATAGGAAGAGTTACAAATCCTTCATAATAAACACTAGACAAATACACCGTCTTCTGTTCCTCCTATGATGGGCTTTCCTTCAATGAAATTAAAGGCTAGATTATATCTATTTATTAAAACAGTTTTTAAAAGTATCACTTTTGCAAGAACATGAGTGTGCAAGTCTTCAACTACCTTAATCCTTTATACAACACTGTTGGAAACTCACAGCTGTCTGGGAATCACTAGCACCACAACTCCAGCAAAGATAGTAAGCATATAACCATTTCAGGAAAAAAATGAACAGATTTTGCCACCTAAATGTTTAAGAATATGGGCCAACAGCTTCTGCTCAACTACTTCACCATGGCTAAAGTCAGCTTGAGTGTTGCTAAGTAGGTAGGTCATCTGCAAGAAAGCATCCTACAAGAAAACTTTGTGATATAAGTTATTTTTCAAGCACAACTTTATTTCTCTGTCCTAGAGTAAAAAACTTACTAACAAAATTGAAGTTCAGTCTGGTCCTAGACTTGGATATAATCCAGTTGAGACCGTTAACATAACAAGCAAGCAGCAAAATGTTGTGAAAAGAAAGTCGAGTTGAGGCTGTTTCAAAACTGACCAAACAGGTAGGAAGCAGAAATACGTACTCAATGACCAAACAAATATTATTGCCAAAAAAGGTAGTACTACTACCTTTAATAGCTTTTATTCTACTTTTTTTTTTTTAATTAACACGGCATAGAATGGGTGTTCCTGAAGAACACTGAATGAGGCTAAAAGCATCTAGAAAAATGCTATTTTCAGCATCCTGACAAAAGCTGGGATATAGTGAGTGTTTTAGTACAAGATTCAGCAACTCGTGGCACAAGCATCAGAATACCAGGCCCATAAATATTTTGGGTGAAGACTGCAAACCACTGACACCTAGGAAAAGCATCAGAGGGGAGCTGCTCCCACCAAATCAAACAAAGCTTTCCAGAAGTTACGAGCACCTCGAACAGATGAAAGACACGGCCAATAAAACATTCACTGATATTTTGCGTCCAAGAAGTAGCACCATCTGGCTGTTACAGCATTTGTAAACACGTAAAAACTTCTGACACAGAAAAACGCTGTGCACAATTCCTCAAAGGCTACTGACCCCTGCTTTACTACACTGCATCCTCGTAAACCATGGGGTTTGTCATTGCTGTGGATGTGCAAAAAGTACATCAGTTTGTTATGCCAGTCACCAAATAGCGAAACGCAAAGCACACAAGGTCACAGGGTATCTTCCTACCATAACTGTGATTCAGCATTAGCTTCCTTCGACTCGTTCTCTGATTAAGAACAGAATATCCAGTGATACAGAAGTGCTCTTCGCTCTTTAACATTGATAGTAGAGTACAGAAGCTCTGGAAAGGGAAGGCAAAATGAACCATTCCAATAAAAACTGTACTCAGTCCTACACAAAGATTAAAATAGAGTTTTTATTGATGGAATAACAAAAGTGCTTTTCTTAAATATTTTTCAAAATACATTTATACAACTTACAATAATATATCCAAAATAACTGTATATACAAAACATTACCTTGTTTAATGTATGTGCTTTTTTTTTTTTTAAATTACAAAGCAACTTTTTGGCAAAGTTCAACCTTAAGAGGTGATAGTTTTGAAGGTTGGATTAAGAAAAATAGAACCTGAGGGAAAGTGACACTTAAGTCCATGACAAGCAAGAAGTTCTCCATTTAAATAAAAATGTTTTTGTGATATTTTTCACATTACAAAAATAACAGAAGTGAAGAAAAAAAAAGATGATGGATACTTTTCTCATCATTTTATAGAGCAGCTTCTCATTCTTTCAGGTATAAGAACTTGAGATAAGAGTGCATGTCAAAAATGAATGCAAGTAAGGACAGCAGTGCCCTGCTGTGGGTTTCTCTTGTGTGCAGTTTTTCTTAGCTGTTGTTGATATGATTGACCTGATTGGATCTGCGATGGATTTCTTCCAGAAAACTCTCAAGCTGTTCTATCAGCATTCGTTTTTTAAACCTGTATTTAAAAGAAAGGATAATAATGGATGCACACAGTAATACATGAAACATCGTTCACAAAACTTTTAGTGAACCCTGGAAACTTCAGTTGTTATTTTAGATCCAGAGCATGATGAGGTTACAGATACATCATATGTTTATTAGGCTGTCTTCTAAAGTTATGGTAAACTACTAACTTTCTTTTCCATTTAATGACAGAATACAAAACTGTGCTTACTATAACCTATTCTAGCATGTTGATGAATATCACTCAGCCCTCAAAGTCAGGAACTTTAAGTGCTGTTTCCAGAAGTAAATTTCTGAAGTACAGAAATAAAACATATGCCAAAAGAACTGTAATCCTAAAACTGGCAACAGCTTTTAGGAATTATTTGCATGCCTTTACGGTGCATTCATAAAAGCTAAATGAAGTTGGTTCTGGTGAAGGAATAGCCATTACACACACAGTGCACAGCAGATTTCCTGGTAAGGAATACGTATTAAAAGTTTGAGAAAGAAATTAAAGAAAATACAGGCATAATCCATACCTGGAGTCTCTGCAGTTCTAATTCCATATTGATTACATAAATTTGACCAGCAGACCATTTTGTCACCTTTGCTCACAGCCCTGCCTCGGCACACACAGCTCCTTACTGTTTCCAGCTACCACTCCCCATCCCAGCATTTCTGCATCTGAGAAGCCACTTCTGATCGGTACTTTGGCAGCCATACACATACTCAAGCAGCAATGAAGAGATCACCCACTTTCTCAACTCAGTGCTATTCTGAACTATACACCAAGTTCAGTCCTATGACCTTATTAAACCCCGGCAAAAGCCTCTAGTCCCAGCCAGGCCTCCCAGTCCATGTTCTTGGCTCACAGAAACATGGCATCATCCCTAATTCCCAGACCACAGATTTCCCCACAATCCCAGCTTGACTATGGGGAAACAAGCTCCCATTTCCAACCACTTACTATGTCACTGAATACCCACGCTCTGGGCCCTTACCCACCCTTCTCATTGCGCTTCTCCTCAGTAACCCCACAGAAAACCCACGCTTCATGTACTGCGTCCCCTCCATTCTTCCTCATTGCTTTCACAACCACTCCCTGCTTGTTTTAAAGTATTAACCTGGGAAATAGATAATTATTCCTTCTCATTCCCTCTAGTAGAAGTCAAATTATTTAAGCTAACAGCAAAGTGCTTTACTATAGTATATCCTAGTGAAAATTTAACATGCTTATGTTCTGGGCAATGTTACTTTCCAGAATACCTTCAAGCCCCTCTGAAGTAGCTGTACAAGTTAACGGCAGACATTTCCTAGAAACTTAAAACCGGGTGAAAGGTGGGGAAAAAACACATTGCTGACTCTTCTCATTACTCTTGGCACATGAATTCAGTTTTACAGTGCACTATGTCCAGCTCCTCAGTACACCTCACTGAAAGTTCTTTTCCAAATGCTGAACCCTACAGCAAGTAATTTTTTTTCAAGGCAACAGAAACAAGTTACCACAACAGGATGACCATGAGCCAGCAATGTGCCCTTGTGGCCAAAAAGGCCAATGGCATCCTGGGGGGCATCAAGAAGAGTGTGGCCAGCAGGTCGAGGGAGGTCATCCTCCCCCTCTACTCTGCCTTGGTGAGGCCGCACCTGGAGTACTGTGTCCAGTTCTGGGCTTCCCGGCACAAGAAGGACAGGGAACTGCTGGAGAGGGTGCAGCAGAGAGCTACCAAGATGATTAGGGGACTGGAACACCTCTCTTATGAAGAAAGACTCGGGGATTTGGGTCTCTTCAGTCTGGAAAAAAGACAACTGAGGGGGGACCTTATCAACACTTGTAAATACTTAAAGGGTGGGTGTCAGGAGGATGGGGCCAGGCTCTTTTCAGTGGTGCCTGGGGACAGGACAAGAGGTAATGGGCACAAACTTGAGCATAGGAAGTTCCACCTAAACATGAGGAGGAACTTCTTTACTTTGAGGGTGGCAGAGCACTGGAACAGGCTGCCCAGAGAGGTGGTGGAGTCTCCATCTCTGGAGACATTCAAAACCCACCTGGACGAGCTCCTGTGCAATCTGCTGTAGGTGACCCTGCTCTGGCAGGGGGGCTGGACTAGACATCTCCAGAGGTCCCTTCCAACCCTATGATTCACTACTACTGTAATTAACAGACTCTAATTCAACTGTTCACTCTGCTAGGAAAATTAGTACCCTTAATAATAAAACTTTCTTAGTAGTTCTAGCTATTGAGCCTAAAACTTCATTATTATTTTGAAATTGGTTGTATTAATTCTTGCCAGCACTTTTATCCCAAGTGGGTATTTCTCAGCATTTTGTCTAGGTACACACTTTGGGCTTTGCTACATGTATTAGCCACTTAAAGTTCTTAGTTTAGAGAATAAATAAAAGGGAATTGGATTTCTCATACTAAGAAGCTGGTTGATTTGGAGAATTTTGACCCATGTTTTGTCAGATTTTGCTCTAGACTATTTAGCAGAGAATAAAGAAACCCTCCACTTATTGTTAGTGCTAGGACCATAAATGGATGGCTATGCCAACTCCAGAAATACCAAAGACCTTTCCACTACCTATGCTAATTTCTTTTAGCCCTTTCCTAAATAACTCTTCATTTTGTGCATCTAAAGTTATAGTAATCTGTTGGGAAGTCATGTCTCTTGTGTTCAATAAGGACTTCTTGTAAGCATTAATACTACCCACACAGGCTGAGCCAGATGTATATTTCTAAGCACAGGAAAAGTCTTTGTCAAAATAGAAATAACCAAGAATTTGAAATTGAGATGTGGTATCTCCTCATCCTCAATATTTTTATGACACGACTGGAAGAGAAAAAAAAAATCCACTGTCTCCCCCATCTTCATTTCTGCCTTTCAAATATGACAGCTTTTCTGCTAACAGAAGAGGAACTGTGGGGCAGTTGATTTCCAAAAAAGCTGAAAACTGTGGATTGTTTTAGAAGTCTTCCTCTCCCCTCACAACTCTCTAGCGGATTAACCTCCAAAACCGAATGGGGACTGTTTTTAAACACGCACTTCCTTGCTGAAATGCTCAAGAGCTTTCTTAAGTCTGTGTTCAGAGTCAGAGCTCCTTGGAGCAGGGAAAGAGAGCAGGCATCCCAAATTTGGATTGCATTCCATGGCATTGCAAAGGTCAGCTATCAGTTAACAAAAGACTATCTTGACAACTCTGAAGAGCCTAAAGATGTTTCTTGCAGGGTTAAGTGTGATAGCTTGCCTGGACAAGGAAAGAAGCAGAGAACTACATAGGGATTGTAGGCAGCATTATCCAGGTGGATAAAATGACCACTCTATAAATATCTAACCTAGGAGAGAAGAGGAAGGAGAGAGATTACATTGCTCCTACACTGAAACCAATAAAAACTGAAGTTTAACAACAGTCAAGAAAAATGGAATTGCCAACTTTTTCCACCAGTAGATACAGAAAACTGTTGGCTATGGTGAGAGACAGGATTTAATTCTGATGCATCTGACAGCAACACCCAACCGCTGACAAATTTTGTAGGGAAAGAATCAATCCAAGATAACTGGAATAGAGAGGCTGTGCAATAGAAAAGAGAATTACAAATGATCTAAAGACCCTAACTTTAGACACAAAAATATTCCAGCCCCACTGAGGGCTGCCACAGACTCCATGAGCAGTAATATTGTTTTGGTGTGCTGAGACATGAGGAGGCACGTATAAGCTATGGAACAACTCTGACAGGTGATACAACAATAAAGAGAGATCAAGCAAAAGCATGATAAAGTAATTGTTGCATGATCTATATAAATCTATATGCCCCACTGTGCTGGCAGTAGAAGGCTAGAGGAGCTGTGTGAATGTCCAACATTCAGTGTACCTTAAACTCTCAGCATGGTTTTATCCAAAAATTAAATTACTTTGATTTTTATTTAATGGTAAAATTTGTTCAATAATGCCACAGGGGAAAAAAAAAGCTGAATACTACAAAACCAGATTAGAGAAAAAAAAAAAGTCAACAATTCTTTGAGGCTTCTGAAATAAGCCTCAAAGTTGCAGTTATCTTTATGATCCAAGCAAGATGCTGGAACAATTAGTTCACTATTGGTTCCAATCAAAATCACAAGTTTCTGCTTTCTTTCTTCTTAGTAAACATGTAGAAGGCTGAGCAAGTATGGTGAGGCTAAGGATGCTGTAAGGAACAGTTTCTACCTGGATTAACAACACAGGGTTTAAAACCTCAGCAAGTCTCTCTACTCCAGTGACAAACTACCTCCCATTTCCACCGCCTCAGACAGGACTACAATACCTCTGCAGGAAATAAATCTGAGGAGCAGAGGCATATCTTTATGGAGCGTACCTGATCTCAAAACTATTTTTAGGACAAGAATTTGAGTTGATGCATAATAATGAATTTCAACTATTTCTGAAAGCCTAATTCACAGTCATATGCAGTTCCATCAGTTTTTCAAATTAGCAGTACACTCACACTTGAATTATGGAACTTCAATGATTTTCTAAAGTTGTCTTCTCTTTCTATACCATTGTCCGTTTACATTCATGGTGATTTGGCAGTTACGGCTGCTAACGTTTTTATGACAAAATCTGAGGCGAAAAGGTAAGCTTTTTCAAACACCACACATCAGGAAGTTCATGTTTCTGTTTGTTTTTTTTTTCTAGGGAATTATTTACTTTCAGTGCAAAGCAAGTTTCAAACAAAGAACTGCATGATTGTTAAGCAGTTATGTATGGCAGTACATGGTGCAGTTTTATAAGATTAATACAACTCAGTTACCTACCTTGAAGCTTCTTTAATAACGTTTTGCAAAAATATCAGTCGGGTTTGTAAGCTTCCTTGTACATGCTTCAGTAAAAAGAAGATTCTTTCATACTCTTAAAGAGAAGAGCAAAATTATAGTTACTTAAGAGAGGACTATACACATATCTGTTTTAATACATCCCAGAAAAGTCTACGTGAAATGTAACAGATTTCATTCAGTTTTTATAAGCTTTTAGGATCTATCTGCTGTCAACCAGGCTGATGATAGCAATGACATCCTGCTAAATGAACACTAACATTAAAAAACACAGGATACCGCGTTTTAGGGTATTACTAGAACACCCAACAAGCTAATACTAATATTATCTAATTATCAAATGCTGGTAATACAAAAAACATGACTTTCATGAACATTGATAGGTATAACACTGTTCCAATCATTCATACAGGAAGTTTTTAGCAGAGGTTTTAAAACAAATCTTTTCAGCTTTAAATATATTTTGCTTCAGTCTCATAGTTCAGTATTTTTCTAAAATAGGGATCTAATATGAATTCTTTGTCTAGCTCTCATGCCAATCATCTGAAAGAGAGATTTGATATACTTACTCCTTCCTGGTTTCCGTATCTCCTTCATGATTTGTGCTCTTATCTCTATATTAATCTCTCTGGTACTTCTGCAATGCACTGTTTTTTTCCCTTTGCTTGGTGAAGACATTGGCAAGTTTTCTTCAGTACTTTGCTCTTTACTACCTGATTCCTTATGATTCTCCAAAAACCCATCAACATTCAAGTTATTCCCTAAATGTTCATGGCCTACATCCTCTGTATGATCTGCTGGTCGATCCAATGAATTGAATGGAGAAGAGGACATTGAAAACTCCGAATCCACAGTATTTGGGAAAACGTCTGATGAAAGTGGGTCTGTAACATGATTCTCCACCACATCATCCATTGTAACCTCATTATTTGTTTCTGATGCTGAAAAAAACAAAGATTACACTTGCCAGTTTCACGTTCTTTATGATCTGATAGAAATCTACAAGTCAGTTCAGTATTGAACTCTTGTAAAGCTACACTCCAGCTTGTATAGTCTACAGTACACGCTAGGTTTCAGAAAATGTGTTTGTGGGTTGTAACACTGAGCACATTACTGTATCCGCTGGCAATAATGGCTTTAAAAAAAATTACAGGTATATTCCTTATTTGAAAAGGGAAATTGCTACATGGACTACCACCAAAAGAAAAAGCACCTGAAAATGTGCTTTTATGAACTGCTTATCTTTCCCCATTAAATTCAACTGACAAAGTTTACTTTAGTGCGGAACAGTGAGCAAGACCTACACAGCCCCTCAACGCCACACTATGAGAACTGAGTTCACTGCACTACAACAAAATTCAAGTGAACTTCATGTTGTGATACTTTTTGAGCATCTGAATTCCCAGGCAGAGGAAGAACATCCTTCTGACTGTTTGCGTTGTCTCCTCATTAATACAGGAAATACATTGTTTATACTGGGAAGTTCATATGAAAGAGACTTCTCTCTGGAGGACTACATTAACTCGTTCTGTAATTAACCCCAGACACACACTTAAATACTTAATTTTCAAAAACGAATGAGGGACAAAATTGCCATATTTGGGAAATCAGACAATGGTATTTCTATATAAACAAGTTTTTTGCAGAAATTAACAACCAAACTCCCTAAGGATGACAGAGATTCACTTACTTTTGTGAATAGGAATAGGTTTAACAAGGTCAGGCTGTGCTTGTGTGATTGGTATTGGTGGCCCTTTTCCTCCAATGTGGTTATTCACAACCGGAGGGCTTTGCGGTCGACCTCTGAGCAGGGGGGACATACAACGACGTCTTTTTGGAATCCCTTGCATATTTGGTTCTCCAGGTCTTTTATGTTTATTTTGAGGTCCTGATACAAATTCATCTGCTTCATCTATCATCATTCCCTGTAATTCATTCAATGGGGAGAATTTTTAAACTTTAAGCCCAAACCACAACATATAAAATATTACAAATGCTTTGATGTTATGATGTTTACCGTTTATAAGGCGACTATGTTCTACATGCCATCGCGCACTGAGTTCTCAACTGTCAACCAAAGTAATACAGGAAAACCACATCAAAACTTCCTAGACTAAACCAATGTGCTTAAGGCCCTTATCCAACAGTTTGCCAAGTAGGACAATTGAGTGGGCTGTCAAACTTCCTTTTCAGTCATTGCAAAATGACTCAAAAATAAAAGCTCTCAATGATATTGGTAATTTGGTAAAGTCCAAGACCAAGCTGGACAAAGGGGAGAGTCCACGCTGTCAAAGTTATGTGAAGCTTTTTATGGGATGTTTGGTAAAGGAAACGTGATTAGGTATTAGCTATACTGAAGTGACAAACATATTTCGTTTACAATGCAATTCAGAGGCATGATACTGGTTTCCAGTAAAGACTGCCCTCCATAGGTTACTATTGACAGAAGAACATCTGAGACTTTCTTGTAAGCACTACTTTTCCAAATACTTCAAAGTGTTTCTCCAATACACTGTTCTTTGAATGGTCCAATCAGCAGCGCCCACACACTCACAACAGCACATTTTGAAAAAAAGCATTAGAGAAAAGTCACCTTTTTGTCCAATTTGAATGGATTTCCAAACGTATGAAGCCTTCGTGGTTGATCAGGATCAAGCTCTCGAAGCGGAGAAGGTATTTGTTTTAGATACTCCTGGTAGTTTCCCATTTGTGCTATAGGTACACTGTGAACTTGATCTGTCGTAACAGAAGAGTTTATTAATACAGGATCCTGCTCACCTTATGAGAATTTAGCCTACATCCACTTCACACCTCCAGTTTTCAGTCTTATCAAATGCATTAACAAAACAGATGTGCAAAACTCACCATTATTCTTGCCTAACTGGTTCTTAACGTGTTTTGAGTGCAGAAAACTTTCTTAAATGAATCAGTACGTATCTTGTACATTTATCATTATGACACAGAAATAAGCAATAGTGGATGCGTGTTAGTTTTCCAACGTGTCCCATAACTTTTCAACAGGGCAGATGGGTGAAATAACTGAGACTGAACAAATAACTAAAACATTACTACAAACAAAAGCTACATTAATGCAAAGTAGTAATGCCATGCTGCATACAGCTTTGACATAACTCTGCTCAATTTTAGCCACACAAAATTTAATTGTTGAGACTAGCACTTTCCCACAGCAACAGTGATTTTTTGACCACTGGAATCAACAAATTCTTAAAATCCATAGGACCTGTTTCTGAACTTCTTATGGATTTAGTTAAAGTTGCCAAGCCTTTCATCAATCAAAACATACACTAGCAGAAATAGCAGAAAACTCCCTAACATTAGTTTTTATGTTGTTTAACCCCCTCCCAAAGAGCAACTCCTCTGCATTTCACATGACATTATCACTTGATCACAGATGTTAATCTGACCTAAGCAGTGGCAGGACTAATGTAACACACTTTCATTTGCATTGCCCTTCTCATTTTCTCCACTTATTTCATGATCTTCTGTTTGTTAAGATGCCATAAAGCACTGCCAGAAGACACAGTAGGAAGGTAAAGGAACAAATTAGCAGACTACTGAACGATTTGCTGTTGGCCTAAAGGGCAAAAGAATCACATTGGCAGCACCCAGAGAGTGAGCTTACTTTTCCAAAGCTCACAATCCACTTCTATGGAGAGAGATCATAATGTTCAGAAATGCCCTGTGATTTTTTTCTCAGATATATCATGGAAGTTGGGAAAAAACAAACTGAACAAAGAATCTTATGTAAAAGCCCAAGTCTTCTCATATGGATTAAAGGACAGAGCAGTGAATCTGCATCTTCTCTATCCTCACTATGTTTTCTTCCAGTAAGTTATTTAAGGAAAAAAAATCCTAAAAAAACACGCAGTTTAAATGCAGTATGCACTAAGTTTTAAAGAACTACACTATTTGTTACAGTCTTCATTTTTTTAGCACCAATCATATCACAGTTAGGCAAAAAAATAAACTGTTAACTAACCTTCATCTTGGCCTTTGAGGAACTTGCGAGTACTCTTCAGTAAATTAGATCTCATTCGTGTTAACTGATCCAAAAGATTTCTTCTGGGTATGTCATAAGCATTTCTAAAAGTCTGAGGTTTCAAATCCTATGGTTCCAGTAAGTAAAGTTGCAATTAATACCATGTATGAAACAGTATCTAGCATTTCAATGGAAGTATATTGAAAATAACAACATTACACACAGTGGTGCTTACCTTATTCAGCAAAGCTATTTGGAACCCAGCATACTCCTTCATATTGAGGTCTAGAGGTCTATGAGGAATTTCCCCAGTAATCCCCTGTAGCAGATGTTGAAAATCGTTCCTATGTGCCATAGACAGGTTGTGTGATCTGCTTCTGACCTTAATTCCAGTCTCTTGCGCTACCTTTTTGCCTACAGAGCCAATGACTCTATCGGACTCTATTTTGGCCTTAATTTGAAATAAATAAATAAATAAAATTGACAATATGCTCTTAAAAGGATTAGTCAGACTTATTCATTTTAAATTCCTACCTAGAAGATTCAACAATGTGCTAACACACTATGACGACCATAACCAGGATAAGTGCTTACGGAGTGCTTAAATACATAACCACTTAATGCTTACTACCATTTTAAATATAGTGAACAGTTCGTGCCTAGGTCTTCTGCATATTTCTCCTCTGCTGCCCATTATGGTATCTAAGCACCAGCATGCATGCAATGCTTTTATTTTCACAAAATGCCATAATTTAACTAGTAATTCTCTGCAAATCTATCTGTACTCACACAGATTGTTTGCTACGATAACAGCTGAACACTACCTCTCAAAAGACCGATTCACCCACAACTATAGTTGCGATCAGTCACACAATGGTAACAACTTTTTTCAAGCTCAATGCGAATAGTCATAACATTAATAAATATGAAATACATGGTAATACCCAATTCTGTTTGATTAGACAGACCTAAGCCCCAATATTATGTTAGATTTGTACCAAAATTAAGCATGTTCATAAACACCAGCTTTTTGGCCGAATACAGTTGAACAAAGAGCCAAAAGTGATTTAGTAATACACCTGCCAACATTGGTTTTGCAGATTCACATAAATTTGTAGATTACTCAAAATTTGAATATGTA
The DNA here is from genome assembly GCA_013400035.1 of Rynchops niger. Classification (NCBI taxonomy): domain Eukaryota; kingdom Metazoa; phylum Chordata; class Aves; order Charadriiformes; family Laridae; genus Rynchops; species Rynchops niger. The sequence goes on along the minus strand of VXBH01010012.1, from coordinate 56,185 downwards.
CTTATTAAGAATACTCAGTCTCTACTGGCAGAGCCTTTCAGAAGTTAGAAAAGCTTTAAGTACAATTTGCAGTGCATGTCATATTTTAGGAGTCTAAGATGTCTACGTTGAGAGATGAGTTCACTTCACAGAATACTGAGCAATATGACTATGATTTAATATGATATACTGCAAACTAAGAGGTTTCCTTCCTCAAATAATCATTTATATTAATGTTTTAAGAAAAAGCTGGTCCATAACTCATTAGCTAAGTTACAAGTACTTGCACTACTGTTTCTTGAAGTTTCAAGCCTACTGCATCATTTTATTATCTTGAACAAGAAAGCTTAACATGCACAGTTCAACAAAAGTGGAGGTAGCAGGGCAGAAATGCTTTAGCTGGTGCAGGAGACTAGTCAAAGATACGGGCACTATTTTGAACACAGTCAACAATTTCAAAAGGTCACTTGCAACTTCTACATCCTTACAATTCTGAATTATGTCAGTTTACTTCACGTTTACTGATCACTTTCCATTTCATTTCACAAGCCAAAGAAAGGACACTGTCTGATTCAGATGCAGAAAGTACAAATCTAAAGTTTCTTAAAAAATGATAGAACATCTTTAATATCTAAGGTAAGACAACATGTTTTCATTTGGACAAAACTATATAACTGTGTGTACAAGTAAAAATGCTCTTTAAATACGAAAAAATATCAGTTTGTACCTCCATACCTATCTTGATAGTCCAGTCTATAAAGTCTATATTTAAATGTCAAGTTTCCCTTCAATTCAGAAAACAAAAATGCCTTTTTTTGCTAATTGCTTATGGAAAGTATTAACTTCATCTTTCTGCTCTCTTTTCCTTCAAGGCCCTCGAACTTGAGTATTTTAAGATTATCCTGATATTAGAACAAGTTTTTACTGCACTTTTGCTTCAACATTACCTGCTGACTCAACTTTTTGAGATATGAAATGACACTGTAACTAAGTCCATATTCCACATTGTCAGCTATAAGGTTTGGTGCTCCCATCATTCTCACAGCTTTCTTCAAAGGCTGAAACATGGAATATATTGTACAGTCATATTTAACAAGTGTTGTATATGTACTTCAACTAATTGTATCCATTTCAAATCAAATCTGAAGTCCTCAAAGTTAGGAAAGAAGAAAAATAAAGACTTTCAGAGCAGCATTTTTTTGTTGTTGTTTTAAAGCATTGGTCCATTCATACAGAATCAGTTATTAACAGAGATATCATTTATATACGAGTCACAGCTAATGAAATTTTCCTAACAGTCAGGTCTCAAGCCTTCCACAGAACTCCAGTGAAAACAGTAAGTATATCATTATGCCTGAAGTTCAGCTATTCTTTCTTAAACACATATTCTACTTGAAATAGACAATACACCCATAATGGAAAGATAAATACAGTTACATCACAAAATAGAAATTTTAACACAGTAAGTCATCTTACCCCAAGATAATATGGAGGCATTGTCTTCAAATAGCTTTCAAACGACTGTCGCCATTTCAACGTAGGCTTTGCCTTGTGGACTTTAAACAAGTCATCTGATGGTTATAAAAAGAGACAAAATGAAAGACATTTCTATATAGCATTGTATCTTCTTTTCTAATAAAAGAAACTCTCAAAGAAATGCCAATTCCTGAACGCTTAAATTAATATATGTATTTTAACATATAACTAAATTAAAAAAAAACTAAATAAACACACACACAAGATTAACGCTGCAGCCAAAAGATGGAACCTGATAAATTACTTATCAAATTGCATTGGTAATTGAGACAACAGATTAGGAAAAAAGGCTCTGAAAATAATGAAAGAAGTGAGACCAAAAGCTACATGAAAGTACGATGATTAAGTAAATTATCTTACATATTGAGACTGGGTCACGAAAGTCACCAATTGGTGACAAGAAGCAAGTTACTAATGACAACACATTGCTCGACATTCTACCTTTCCACAGGTGTGTGATTAATACTGGCATTAATTGCAGTAATCTATTTAGATGAGATCAATTTTTCAATTGCCTACCTCCTAAAAAAATTTTTATGAAGTTGTATTTACCTAGCAGTGGAAGGAGGACTGGATAATTGTAAGGCATCACAAATAAATTCACACAATTCAGCGCTGTGCTAGCTTTCAAGTAACCAAAAGGATGACCAAGTTCACTGTATTTTGCACTATTGCTCACATACACCTGCAATAAAACACAGTATATTGTATTCAAATCAAAAATATTGTGTGAAGTTTTACATCCTATTTTGATTATAGAATGAAGTCTATAAAAAACAGCGTTCTATAAATAACCACAGTTCAGCATGCACTCTACTTGCCTGCCAGCAGGTTTGAGGGGATTTTCTCTCCAGGATAAACTGGGTCAGTGGTGAAGGTTCTAACTCATATTTATCAAAAGGCAGTTTGTCAATGACCATCGGTTCACAGTCAGTACAGGAGAATTTCACCACAGGATGAGATGTGCGAGGTGGCTAAACATAAGCATTCCACTGTTAGTAAGTCTGCACGACAACTAAAATGCAATTGTGCTATGACAACTAAAGTAATACACATTCTTCAAAAACAAACATATTTAAGGAGCCTACTCAATACAGGATTCATATTTATCATTGAGTCCTAAGCAATTTGTGATGTTAGCACTGTCTTAAAATCTGAAGGAATCTTATTTTCTAAATAAACACCAATTATTTTACCTAGTAAGTCTAGAACAGTATGCAAGTAAAACTTCTTGCATATGGAAGTAAATCAAATTGCAAAAACTTTGCAAATGGAAGTAAATCCCAATGGAGACCAAAAGACATTCTTCAGTGCTACTCTGAGGCATGCACGTTTCTATTCTCCACAGAAGCAGGCACTGTACTTTTGCATTAGCTGACTTCCTCCAGCACTTTTCCTTCTTGGCAAATTTAATGGTTACAAAATTCAAACTGAATTATAATGACCAAGAGCAGCATGAATTCAGAAAAAACAAGCTTTAGAAGAACTCGCATTTTAACTAGACCTGTGAAAAAATATTTAAATTCAAGCAACTTCAGTGTTTGGATTTTAATGTTCATCACAGGGAAAAGGCCTTTGTGCCTTGAGTTTCAAGTGTAAGTTAACAACATTTTTGAAATCTCTTTTGCTGAAAGGGAAAGATGATTTTTTGTGCTTGGTGAAAATTGGAGCTGTACACCTTCCACTGAAAGGTTTTCAGGGGAGGAACGTAAACTCTTATACTTACCCTAAGCCTCCTCCAAGGCCACTAGAATCTGGGGAATAGCTCAATTGGGAAGTCTCTTTCCATTTACTGTCTTTACAAGAAGGTAACTAATAAATATAGAAGATGAACTAGGGAACCACAGGGTTTCTTGGACCTTCCCTACCATCTCGCCTTGAAAGTAATTTTTCTATGTCTATAAGCTCTAACCTCTTCCTTTTAGGATGAGCCACCCAAACGTTATCTGCCCACAGAGCTGGTCTTGCCTTGAGTGTCTCCACTCTGAGGAAGGTGCACTGTCCGAGTGCACACAAAACAGGAGGCTCAACCAACTAGGAACTGCAATTCTCGTCAAAGAAGTTGCCTCCAATAAATAGTTGTGGTGGAGTTTTTGACCAAGCCATGAAGCAGTTATACTAGAAATACAAAGGCTGCAAAAGAAGTTGAATACTAAGACTTGAGAAGTCCAATAACCCTTGTCTGGACAGCAGAAGTATTTTTACCACAGAGCAGTGGGAGCAGCCATTTACATGTTGATCTGCCAACATAATTATTAGCAGACTTCCGTATACATTTAAGAAAATCTTGATAGTATCATTACAGTACACGAGACAGTTGTTGTGGAAGGACTGTTTGAGACAGCTCCACTGTGGATCAGGTAACAGGGAGGAAAAGAAAAGTATCTTAACTATGGCCTCTTAAGCAAACCAGTGTTACAACATATGCTGAGTTTTAACACTATGTCTTCAGAAGAGTAAGGAAATACAAGTCTTGAAACACTATAAGCAAACTTAGGTCCCCAAAATTGCATAAGGAAGGTTCAATGGGGAATTCCAACTGATGACAACAGGAATTTAGCCACACATGCAATAATCCAGTGCTTTATGCAGTTATGTGTTTATACATGCTACAAGCGAGAGAAGAATTTTTTTCTCATCTTCTCACCATTTGGGTAAGTCAAACTCATGTTTTTAGCAGATTTAGTTCAACAGCTCTTTACTTGGCAACATCTATTTCAGCAATTTCAATCAAGATCTGCAGTAGCAGACAAACTGTACTGACTCTATAAAGTGAATGGAGACAGATATGCCATTGATAGTGATTACAAGGAGTACACAGGACAGTTTTCCTACAGAGCAGCCTTTTAATATCAAGTACACATTGTTTTGGATTGTAAATAACTACAGAAGATTTACTTTTATTTATATATGCTAGCTTGCTTTGTAGGGCATCCATGTCCTTCAATGAATGTGGCCACAGATGCCAGCAATATCAAACCTATAAATACGACTAAAATTTCGTACTTGTATCACTCCTCGACAACCTGTATTTCAAAGGACTTTATAAATTTTTCAAACAGAGACAAAATTTATGAAAAGTTCAATGAGTTTGCTAGTCAACAAAAAAAAAAAAAAAAAAAATCAATTAAAATCATCATGAAAGTAGGGAACAGTTACACCACGGTATCATTTCTACTTTAATGATTTTCAAAGATTAGCAGAAATACAAAAATACATTATACTATACTAATGATTAGTTCTCACACCAAACAAAAGGTAGTGGCATACAGTCTTTTACAAAAAAGAACAAATAAAATTAATTCTGTGGATAGCATTTAAAAAGGCAAGGGGAGTGTCTCTATTTGGGACAAACTGAAGGTATGGCTACACCGCAAACCAGCAGATGAAATTACATTCACCTGCTAGAATGAAGACATAACTATCAGAAGGATTCAAAATTGGGAAGATTATACTACCTTCTATTAATACCATCTGCAAGGCAATGACTTTGAGAAGCTATTATCAAAGTGCCACCTTATTTCTGGTTTGATATTTTAACAGCATTCAAACAGAAACACTACGTGCACATACTAGGTCGACAAATAAATTGGTTACAGGCAGTTTCTTAATGCTTCAAAGTTACTAAAAAACCAAACCCCATAGTATTATTTGCTCATCAGTAATGTATCCAAGATAACTGCAACACGGGACATATGTGTCTTTCATTCTTGGGCCACACTGCTTTTACAGTTCCTAAAATGAAGTACATATCTCATGATTAAAAAAAAAAATAAAAAAAAATCAGTGAATAGGAAATCCTGGAATATTCCCTTACAAACAGACCCTTTGCTTTACCTAACTTTAGTACGTACCAGCGTTGGAGAATTTTGATCTGGCCAGAAGGATTCAGGAACAGGCCAGTGACCTATAGGAACACCAGTTTTAGGGTTTGGCCTGACATAAATAAGTTTGTGACAGCTGTGCCAAGGCTGGGGTCCAAAGGGTCTAGATATATCCACCTGCCCATCTACAGAATAAAAAAAAGCTTTATGAGTCAAAACAGTGTTGAAATTTAAAGAATATTAAACAGTTTATGTGAAGAGCTTAAGAACTATACCCTCACGGAAGCCCTTCTTGGAGTTAGTATTATTTCTAAGAATAGCAGATAGTTGTCAGTAAACATTTCCACAAAACCCCAAAACTATGAGAAAACAAATAAGCATTGAATGTTTACAGGATCAGAGCTGAGAAAGCCAATTATCTGGAACCCTTCATAATAATCAGTTTCTTTCTCCTCCCAGTGTTATTAACAGATAACCTTCAAATCTCCAGGCATAAAAAACCCACGAATACAGACAATTAACACTGCTGGACTTCTTATTGCAGCAAAGCAAGATTCAAGAAGTCCCACAAACACTTCCCAGTAACATCCTAAAGAAGGACCTAGCTCAGCCATTTAGCATGAGGTTAAGACTGCAGTCATATTTGCTATTTCAACTCTTAATAAAGCCACTTTATGATATTAAACAAAAAAGGGTTAAGTGTATAAATCCACAGTATTTCCACATCAAGCTATTTACCTTTCTAGTTGATTGAAAACTACTGCTTAAAACTCATGAACCCATTTAACTATGCTTAACATGAACAACTGCATTTAAGACTACCTGAGTGATATAACCAAATGTAAAGGTTTTACATAGTGTCTAGCAGCTATAGCCAGTACTTTGAAAAAGCACAACAGAATTTCAGACCTTGCAGGTCCTTTTTGTAGTAACGTCTTTAAGTTGCAACAGTTTTCCACTTATTTTGGCAACTATTAAGTTCACTAAACTATACTGATAGTCATCCCTGCCATTTGATATCACGGTGTAAAAAATTCCAAGTACCATCAATTGGTGAGGGATCCGGTCCAGCTTTTTCAAAATTTATTACCACTCCACTTTGCACTTTTTGCACCAATGACTCAAGACACTGATTCAGCATTCTTGGAGAGCACACACAATATGATCGACCTAGAACAAAACCGGCAAGGTTAAGGTTGTTCAGTGTTTCTGCCCTTATTTTAACTTGGATCATTTAAAACTGTTCACCCGCCACACACATTGATTTATGTATGGATCACTGATTTAAAGCTTCTCCCGAACACTCCCTCTTTGTTTAAGAAGCAAGGCAGCCTAGTGAAGCAGTGACAGTGTTACATGCACCTCACTGGAAATGTTTGGGTTTTAGCCCCTTAATGACTTTTAACTCAAATTCTTAGTTGCATACATGGAAAATGGGCTCCCCCTTGTGACAGACACCAACACTTAACTGTCCACAAATTTCAGTCAAAGCACTGTATAGCCTATAGCACAGGCCTACATGACAGTCAGGAAGCAGTGGAATGAAATCCTTTTGGAATGCTTTTTAAATCCCTTTGTTTGCTCTCTATCACATCCCCTCTGATGCGTCAGAAGAATCATTATGTTTTTAATATGTGATGTAATCAAAACCTTTTACACACAAGTGATAAAATTAATGCCCGAGTTTGATCTGGAATATAATTTCAAAGACATCTGAAATAAGACATAAGAATGTGAGTTATGATGGAGAGAAAAGTATCAATTTTGCAGAATAATTATGCATTCTGCACTGCACAAATTCCACATTGCATTCTGCATTCCTTCACTTTTCACTTGTTTAGATGACAGGAATTTAGCAAAACGTTACTGCAGAACAGACTCAATTCTTAGAATTTCTAGTTGTGATGCCAAGGTGCATTAGAAAAAAAAAAAAGTAAGTTTTCTCTTCTAAAAAACTGCTAAAGAAAGTAGATTCCCATTCTTCCAAGACAGGTTACATTAAACTGTCTGTAGCTTTGATGCAATAAGTTTCTTTAGTTTTATTATATCAGAGTTCTGAGTTTTTACAAGTAATACTAGACCTTAGAAATAACTTACTACAAGACATGTATATGATTAATAGAGAGCTAAACTGAATTCATTTTCATTTTCAGAAGTATTGATTTGTCAAAGGAAACCAGGGCACCCACCTCCTGTGACTTCACACATAGGTGTGATTGCAGAGTCATCCACGGGTACCCCTGTCATCTGCTCCGACTCTGGTGCTGTAATACCAGGCAAACGAAGAACCAAAGCAAATAACCTCTGATCCCATCGAAAGGGTTCTTTAGTCAACTCACTTCCAGGTAAAGGGGAATTGAGAGGTAAATGGAGCTGAAAAGGAATTTAAATCTCTGAATATACTACTTAAAACAAATAAAATTAACCTTACATAGCGATTGCAATTCACTCTATATAAACACACTTATAACCTCTCCACAGATATTTATAATTTGATTCAGGTACTGTACATTACAAGCAAAACACCCATCATTTAGTCAGCACTTCAAATATTTCAAGGCAACATGATGCACGAAGTTGAGAGTTACAAACCAAAACCAAGTGGGAACAACTACTTTTTAAAACCAATCTACACTTTAGAATCAATAGACTATTTTCTTTAAAATTTCAGCAGTAAGAACTGCTTCACTGCAGTGTTCTTTTGTTCAAACAATTTTCTGCAGAACAGGCCCATTCTCAGCTCAGTCTTTTCCTCAGTTCTTCAAGGTAAAGAGCACAACTGAATGAAAAGTTAATGTTAATCTAAGACTCCTGCAGAAGAACTGTAACTTGGGTATAGATGCTCAGAAATATCTAGCTGCCAGGATCTCCTACTCCAAATAACTCAGCTTCAACAAGTGAACTAATGTGTTAGTTATATTTCAGAACCAGAAGGCAGAGGTTTTACATAACATAGGTATATCCCACAACTAAACTCATGCCTGTGCTTTAAGTGAAAAACAGAGATTAAAATTAAAATCAACACTGAAATGCAAAATGAGGTCTCACTTTTAGGTAACAGAAAACAATAGCCAGAGCTACCCACACAAGGAAGAATTGCTTGCTATGTGCCATTGTGTTGCCTGTATCTACAGAGAACTACACAAAAGTCTTAGTTCAGAATATTCAAGATACCATCCAGGGACACACAATACATGGGAGCATTTCTTTTTGCTTTAATTCCCAGAAAAGACAGTAAAAAGATTCAAATTTCAGGCCTCAAGCATGCTGCACTATCAAGATACAGTAACGCTCAGGATATTAACAGCAACTACCAGAGAGACTAACAGAACATCTAAAATTCCCAGGGTTAGCAGCAATTTCATAACTAGTTAACTGAAAGAAGGGGAGGGGGAATAAAAAAAAAAAATTCAATACTTTAGCTTCTAAGGGACAGCACACAGCATCCAGAAGACTCTAGCCTCTCTTTTTGCATCCAGGTACCTCAACACAGAGATTAGCAGGGAAAAAGAAAGCTTATCACAACATTGAACCACAGAAGCCCCGAACAGATAGACTAGACTTATAAAAAGTAATTACAAATTTCAGAAAAATTTGATAGATTCCTGACTGCCAGTACAAGCAAAATGCTCATTTCATCTGGAGCACTGCAGCCATAAAGGGGGGAAAAAGTCCCCAAAGCAATGACCCAAGTAGTGGAAACAGTTACATCACCTAGATAAATACAAGGGGGTTAAGCACAAAAGCTGAAGCAAACTCACTCTCTCAAACACTTTCCCAAACACTTTCCTTTTCATGGAACATTCAAAAAATCCGAGTTTTCAGTTTCAATTCCATGCTAGCAAAGGAAACTACTATTCTGTTCCAAAACTTGATGCAAGTCCACAAAAGCACCCACAACAAGCTGGCTTCATTTTTAGTTCATAATGATATGGTTCAGCAGTTTGCAACAAGCCATTGAAAAAGTTTTTTTTTGTTTCCTTGTTTTCAAGAGATGAACTTGAAAGCATTAAATCCAATTTCCAAACTGGAAACCTCAGCTATTTCTACTTACATAATTGGGAAAATACATATCTTTGTGTTTGAAAAATAATAAATTTATTGATACAATCTCAAAGCCAGGAACAAACACGACAAACTCACTCTCATAACATGTGAGCAAGAATCAGAACACTTTGGACTCTCCAGTGCACCTGATGCTTCCCTCCTGAATTTCTGCTTTTGCTGATGCAAGCAAAGAGGGCACGTGAGAAGAGCACTATTTTCCCCAAATATTTCACGTGAAATTGGTCAAAGGGCACTCAGCTATGTACCTGGTTTATTACTGATTCACATGTATGTCTTTCCCCTTTTCACACAAAGAGCCAGCAATGCCTGCCTAGCAAAGGAAATTCAGTTAAAAGACCGTAAAAGAACTCAATTGCAAGCACTACACTGTCCTCGCTTGGGGCTATTATTAAGAAATGCCATTCACCAAACCGTCTTACTCAGATCTGACTGAACAGAAAATTTAGTATCTCTGAAGACATGCTAGATTTCATCTGCAAAACATACCTATGTAAAAGCACTCTTTTTCTTCAGGTAGCATATATACCTAATTTAAATACACATATATTTACATATTTATATTACATATATTTCTATATAAGTATCCCATTGGATGCTGCACCAACACTATCCTGAGTTCAGTTTATCTCAAACTACAAAACCTCTCTTAGGCTCAGTTGGTTATATTGAGAGAACCCCAAAACAAAACACTACTCAGGATCAGGCCATTGCGTTATGAATGTTTTACTATCAGAAGTGTTTTCAAACTATAAGACAACATGCAAAGCCATCAGCATCAAGTCAAACGTCCTCACTTGCTTTCTCACAGTTTAATTCCAGTTAAATTTAACATCCATGTTACCGGAGAAGATACACATTCAAACCAGGCCTCATTCTCCACAGAAATTAGTAACTTTGTCTTCTCACTTCCAGTTACTATTTTTTTTAACTGGTATTGTATTACCATAGCAAATGCATACCGAGCAGAAAATAAAGTGGGCCTAGAAATGTGCACCTTGCATTTCATTCCTTTTTCCCCATGCATATTTCAATATGAAGGCATGCACATCTTTTCCTCTTTGTCCTTCATATTGGTTGTTGAGAAAAAGATAGACTGAACAATTTAAAGGGAAGTTATTTACCAGTGATGGTCTTCAACATGTTGTCTATATATAATCCCACAAAAACGTCCTCTCAGCTTAGTACTAAAAAATAGCTGGTTTGTCTCAACACTAGTTTGTAGGAGCACTCACAAACCCTACCATTCCCAAATGCCATAATGCTACAATAAGATAGCAGCATGTGCTTTACGCTGCCCTTCCCTGCCTTTAAATCCACTAAAATGTTCAAGAACTGAGATAGGCTGAAGAACAACCTGTTACTGAAGAGATCTTAAAGAATCCTGTTATTGGTGAGCAGGTCTTTTTTTTATCCTGAGTCCTTGTTTCTACATACATTTATGCAATCATAAGAAGCAGCGCAGTCTAAAATCCTCAAAAAGTATCAGAGGACCCTAGAAACCCTAGGCAGAATAAAAGCTAGATCAGCAATAGAGAACTCTGCAGTGGTGTGGTAGTTGGTGAAAGACTGCAATGCTCTTCTGGCAATGACTGCACATAGAGGCTTACACATTACAATGGCAGCACAAGCACTGCTTAAGCTTTAATACCCAGGTAACTACAGGCAGCTCCAGGCTGGAAGCTCACAATATGTTCTTACACTATTAGATACTCAATAAAAATATCCATACAGAGACACTCAACTACTTTGTCTTTTGTATCTTAGAAAAAAAAAAAAAATCTATGTGGAAATAACCGTCCTTGCGGGCTTTTCTGGTACCCATAAAAAGACAAGAGAAATCTAACATTCCAAGCAAATGCAGCATTTCATCCTCAGAGGACTGAAGGACTAAGAATGAACAACAAAATTCAATCCCAGCTGAGAAAACAAGCCCTGGATAGAACGAGAAACTCTACTTAGAGTTAACAACAGCATTACATTTTCCTGTCTTTCTCCATCCAATCATATGCATTACAACACAGACATAGAAAGTCACAAATTGTTCTTCCATAGGAACCAGGATCACAGAGAGACACCAGGTCAACTGACACACCATGTCAATGACATGATATACTTGGCCATTCTGATGCCAGCATTAACCATGAGCAAGTGCACACCCAGATGATAGTTACACAGAATTCACACATCAAGAGCTCTGCAGCTCAGTGCTAAACGCTGCGATCCTGGCAACTGCTGCTAACAGGAATAACATGGATAAGGAAGGATGGGAACAGAGATCTAGTGAGATCTGACACATGTTCCTTGCAGAATTTGTTTGGAAGTCAAGATTTTTAGCTGGAGGAACTACAATTAAAAAGATCCCAGCAGGGATACAAGATGACTAACCCTGGATGCAAGATGATCAATGTGACAATGCCAAACAGTTGTGTAACAAGGAGACAAAAAAATTTAAAAAAATCACCGATTCGTCCTACAAGAGTCTCTTATAATTGGAAGAATGGCAACACACAGAAGCTAAGCAGCATTGGTCACACTTTTTGCTTGCAAAACCATTCACCAGAATGTATCAACTGCTCAATAACCTAGTTTCAGTCTTGCAAACAGGAGTCTAATGCTTCCTCCTAAAACAGACAGTATATATAGAGAAGAAAAGGGAAGATAGCCCAGCAGCTGCAAAACTGGGGAAGTATAGCATTTTATTTCATAATATAAAGACAAATAAGAGAAATTCCCTCAAGCAATTGAACACTTGTTAAAGGAAAGATCGGGAAAGGGCTAAGACCAAATTTCAGCTATCAGGCCAGAAGTGAAAGCCATAGGAATCCATAGCATCAGACCAATAATTAATGAGGGTATTCCAACAGTATGAGCTGCTCCTTTCCTTAAATTATGTCTGGGACAAGTGAATCCAGGAAAGAATCTGGTCACCGTGCCGTGCTGAATGTAGAACTGCTGCTGGCACTCTCCAGTACATTGGCACTGGTGCATTATAAGTCAGTGCCAGGAGGAACAGGACTGAAACTCCTACTAACTTGTGCTGGTGGAGATTATAATTGCATAGACTACATCATTTCTGCTTCAGTCTGAGGAACCACATACAATAGGAGACATAGTAGTACTGAACAGGTAAGGCTCTTTATCTGCAAAACCCATATTAAATTCCACAAAGGAAGAGAACATCTGAAGAATTCAGCAAGAGCTCTGAAAGAGGGTTTAAGCTTGACTGCTTCACACTAGGGCAAATGACAGTGTTCCCATAGTGATAAAACTGATTTCATTGGTAAGAATAAAACGTTCATCTGACTGACGAAGTTTTGAGAAAACTTGCCTCCAGGTTCCATGCTGGCTTCACAGGCTTTCCAAAAACAAAGTTCTGTTGATTCTCTTGTATGTAAATTCAAAAGAACTAAAAATATCGTTTTTATTCGCCTTAGCCCACAATACGAAGTTTATACAGGAAGTAAAAACACTGTTGTCATGGCCAGTGGGATATCATCACTTCTAAAACCAACTCTGAAAAGTCTCTCCGAAGTCAAACCCAAAGAACAGAAGAGGCATTTGAAAGTGACCAAAAAGCTTTGTTATTGAACAGAAGAGCAACAACAGACTTCCTTATATCAGGGTGGTGTTACTGTATTAATTCTGCTTCCTTTCTGCATGTCCAACTTGAGAGGCAACTGTAAAGGATGCTCAAGCTACACTAAGAAAAATTCCAATCAATAGGTCACACGTTGACAAAGCAAAATATCATCCCTGAAAGATAGCATTTTGATAGCATTAAGGATGTTCCTACTGGTACAGCTATGGCAAAAGAAAAAAAAAAACACATCCATTGCTGGGTATGAAATACATACCCTTTAAATATGGAAAAGCACTCAAAGAAACTTGTATTTTGTCTTGCAGGAAGTAAGAGCAGTGCTAACTTTCAGTTCCTCCAGAGGCAATTTGATCATTTACCAAGAAATCATTAGTAGAGCAGGTTCTGAGTCTCTAGAATGTAGTTTAACAATCATCACATCATGTAAGTCTCAAATTTGGCCTGATCATGACACTAAAACTCTAGGCATAGTGCACAGTTATCAGTCAGCACCGGTCACGAGCCAAGCTTAAATTTAGTAGATTAAAGCAGTCACTAGAAAACCCATTTTCTCAACATAAGTTACAACAATTTAAAGGTGTGAATCTGTGACGAAAGAAAATGTCTTCTTGTGAAGACTAAGGTGAAAAAGTTGTACCCATATTTGAAGGAAAAGGAACACAAAAAACTTGCTAGCTATAAAAAATACTGACTCTTGCTGTAAGAAAAGCTGCTCATGACAGCCAGTAGAGTTTTCTTACCTAAATCATTTGGAGAAACAAACAAGATGAAAGGAAACGTAACGTAAACCCATAGAACTGTGTATTAAAAGGGACATGCAAAGGCCATATAGTCCAGAGACTTCTGATTGCTCAGAAGTGGGCCTCGTCCCACTCAGTTTTGAGCACTTCCAATAATGGAGATCTCACAACCACTGGACAACCCATGTCAGTGCTCAATCACCAAACACAATACATTTTTTACTGATATCCAATCAGAATTTCCCAAGGTACAATTTGCAGCTGTTGTCGCTCATGTCAGCCCTGTGCACCTCCAAGGAAAGCCAGTCTCCCTCCCCCATTAAGCTGTTGCAGATGGTGGTAAAACAGCCCCCACAGGCTTCTCTTCCAAAGGCTGAACAAACCCAGTTCTCAGCCTACACCTAGATGTTATTCTGACTAAGATGCTTCAATCCCTGAGCATCTTAGTGTTCCTCACTCCAGGACGTCAACGTCAGTTTTTACAAGTTAGTCATCTGACAGCGAAGTAGTTGCTTGTCAACAAGAAAGGACTTTCACAGCTAAATGATGACCCAATTGGCTATTAAAAAAAACCAACCCAAAACAGTATTCTGCTGCTAAAAGCACTAAACGTTGTAGAAGGCTCTAAAAATGTCACACTACCCTCTGTCTAATTAACACTTGCTCACTTACAATCACTGTAAATATGAGGCTGCTATTCTACTCAGTATTTTGGCCCACACCCAATCAATCACTGGATTAAGCTGAAAATAGTTTACTGGGGTAAAAAAATATGATCAAAGTGAGGTTTTATACAGACATCTGCTTGGTATCATGGATCCAGGTGTTCCCTTCAGTTACTGGCTACGTCTATTTGTTAGTAGTCCACATAGAATTATCAGGTCATTCAACTTTCTTCCCCTAAGTCAGATACATTACAAAACCACTCAAATACCACTTTCCATACAAGCGACTTCTGTAAGTGTTGTGAGAATACGATATAAAAGAATATTAGGAGAAATCTGAGTACCTAATGGCTGGTGATGTACAAGTTAATCTGTATAGTCAAGTGTGGTTTACCACATGGAAAAGTCCAAATTGTCCCCTTAAGCTTTAGGACAGACCTTTAGATATTAACCTTTCCCCTGAAAAGGGATTTTTTGTTGTTGTTTGTTTTTTTTACTACTGCATGAAACAGGCACTAAGATGGTCAGACCAACCCTATCTTTAATGACCACTTCCACCTTTTTAAGGAATAAATTTCAAAGTGGCCAGTAAGTTAAAATAATTCAGTGCCTCAGCACTTTCTATAGATCTGAGTTTGCTAGATGTCTCAGCAGGTACTCCGATATATATTGAGATCTGGTGTTTTGAACTGCTCTACAGATTTACTTTGAAATACATTTCTTCAGCTCTTATCTTGGATTATAAGGGCACAATCAATTTGATTATAACCACTTTAAGAGCCCAGTGTGAAAGAAGTACGTATTTCACATACTCCCTAGTCGCCAGATCCTTTGGGAAATCACTATGTTAATTTGGGCCTATGCATAAAGAACTTATACCTAGACCAGTTAAAGGCATACAAGCTTTACAGAAATCAATTTCCTCTGCTAATGATTTTGAAAAGCCATGAACTCCCCGGACAGAAATAGTGAACTGAGTCTACTAAACCAGCCAACAGTTGTACGACATGCTTCTGTCATATGGGATAAGGAAAAAGTGCTATTCAGATTTTTGTAGTACTATTGCATAAAATTACCTCAAAATAAAAGAAAAAAACATGCAACATCAAGTTATTAACGAGCATACTCTTGAGGAGTCATTTATGCTCCTACTGTAAACAGTATTCTAGCACAACACTTAGTGCACAGCATTGTAAACAGAAGTCAGATCTTACCTCTTCCTGTATCCCACTGGTAGTAGTTAATTTACTTCCATCAGTAACTGTTATAATTATTGCTGGCTCCAGAAAAAAGGGGTTTCGTCCCTATGGGAAAAAAAGCAATTTCATTTAAAATGCTGTAACAAATTCATAAGCTTCTGTTCAGTCATTAAATGGCCACTGATACCCACCAACAAAATGATGAGGCCTGAAGTAGTATATAGTACATAAGTACTATGTGCTATGGATTTCAGTCTTTTTGCAGTTAGGCCATATAAAACTAGTCACTTAATATATCTATATTCAATAAATGCATACAAAAACATGGCAAAAATGCTTAACGTGACTTGAAGAAAAATGTGTACTGCAGTATTCCAACAAATTAGCAGCTGTTTAGAGGAGCAACTATCTCTTTAAACCAGAAATACTTCCAATTCCCCCTATCCTAGGGTTGATTTTATGCATCATTCAGTAACTGTGACCAACTAAAGCATTTGCATAGTATCTTGTGATCATGTTCCCGGGGTTGAGAACAAATACCCTATGTTTTAAGGAAAAATTCACTGAATAGTACCAGTTACATTTTGACCAAGGTGGTTCAACCATGCATGCAAGACTTGAGAAACAAATACTTGAAAAACAGATACACTTTCTATATGAATCATTTAAAATAAAAACACATACAAGATAAGACATTCTGTGATCCCACCAAGACATTCAACTAGTTTAGCTGTATCAAAAAAAAAAAACAAAAAAAAAAACAACTTGGGTTTGCTATTGGCACTTCTTTTTCCTCCTGCCAGTATGCTAAGAGCCTTCTGTCCCTCCTGAAAAAGGGGATACCAAAGTAATCCATGCACACGTCAACTCCAAGCCTGGCAGCACATTCCACTCTAGCTAAAGACCAACTGGATAAAAGCCACCACAAGCTTTGGTTTAGTGGGTCCTACTCTCCTCCTATTGCTAAGCTTAAGGCCTCATTTTCCTTCTTCAGAAAACAATAAAGAAAATAACAATAAAGAAAAATACAGCTAGACCCACAGTCTAGTTCTGCTTATAAAGACAAGCTCTCTCATGAATGCTTATAAATTACTCTTAAAAAGATGGAGAGAGAACTAATAGGTTTTAAGAAAAAGACCTCGTAAATCGATTTCTTAGAACCCATTTAATATAAAAGATCACCTACTAATTGTGTGCTTAGAGCAGAAATATCACCTAACAATTTGAAATACATTTGGTGATGGGTGTTCAGTTTGAAGTGGCAACACCTCATTTACAGTGATCCATAATTTACTACATGCCAACAGAAAAATTAAAAAGTTATTTGCTCAATATTTTCTCAAACCTTAGTGAAAATCCTAAAATGTTCTTTTAAAACAGCATACCATTGCCACAGACAAAAAAATATGCAAAAATAAAATTAAACAGTGAAGATCAATCTCTCCCATGAAAGCAAAGCTAATCAAATTTGAACAATTACTCAAAAGAATTTAAGGACTCTCAAAATACACTCAATTTTAATTAAAGTAATTTCCTAAGAATATTTAGCCTTATTTAATTCTGAAGAACAGTTATGGCATGTTATTCTCTCTGCCAACTAGTAGTTCACCACAACTGCAAAACCTCAGCTGGAAGCTAATTACATTGCACTGAAATAATATTGAAAGCAGGGTTTCTAACTAGAGGAAAAGGATATTATTCTCATGAATACTGAACATAAAAATACTTTAATCCTATTGCTAATAAATAATCATAAAAATCAATTGACAATTGATAAAAATAACAAGATTTTAGATTTACAGTGTTATAAGCAATGCTCTTTAGGTCAATATTCTGGTCCCATTTGAAATGTAAGCATTGAAAACTTAGTCTCTGGCAACCCCTATTATCCAGATAACCCTATTATCTTAAACAGTTTTTTTGTACCTCAACTATAAGCTTTACCAATTTTACCCATCTAAAATTTAAACACTTTGGGCTCAGAATTATTATGAAATTATAAGGAAGGAAACGAGAAATTCTAAGTTTGAGCCCCCCCCAGAAAAAACATCTGAGGGAGAAATTACTTCATCCGCAGACTATCTTTCACAATTTCACAAGTGTTTTACCTGTATGACAGATGATTTCCGACATACTAGTTAAGAATCAACCAATATAGCAACATATTTACAAAAGCAAGAAACTCTTTTTAACAGAATAATAACAACATTCATTTGTAGCCAGAGTAACAACTGATTTGAGAACTTCAGACCCCAAAGACAAAGTAACTCACATTTCCACATGTATTATCTACATGATAACTGTGGAAACACTAGCAGTGCACTGCTGCAGAGTGCTTCACACCTGTTTAAGTAATAAAGGAAAGTTTCCCCTTGAAATCTCTTCTTCACTAGCTAGATGTGAAGATACAGTAACCTTGAGTTCATCAGCTCACCAATACAGCTGTAAATATTATGCTTTCCAGAAGGAATTTAAGAAATCAAGTCACAGAGTACGCAATTCACCACTGAATTATTTAAGAAGTGAACAGAGCTGAGTTCACTTAGTTGCACTTGGGTTCATAGCTCAATGCAATTTAGAACATGAAACAAGCATCTACCTTCCACCTAAAGGAGCAGAAACACAATTAGAATATATCAAGGAAGAATTTCAGATGAAATGTCTATTATGGAGGTTTACTGGTTTTGGCTAAAAATTGCCATGTCATTAATTCTTAAAGGACACCACTGACTCTTCTGACCCTACTCCATACCTTAGCTATATGAAGGCATAGAAAAACAGTATTGTCAGGTACTCCTCCTAAAAAAAAAAAAAAAAAAAAAAAAAAAAAAAAAAAAACACCACACACAAAAAAAGAATCAACAAATGACTCTTATTTATAGAAGATCTCAAAACTCAGAGATGTTTTAGTGAATTTGGCAAAATGAAATTCCAGAAGACTTACACTTACCAGTTTTTTTTAAATAAACTTCAGCAGTTTTATCAATTACCATTTTAGAACTCTATTTCAATCTAATCAATTTTTTTTCTACTGCTCTTCCTTTAGAAATATACTATTTAAGTACAACACTATGAATTTACGCATCTTAAAAACACCATATTCTTCCAAAATATGTAGCAACGGCATAGTGGATGCATATGTGAATGCATATGAAATCAATTCAGCACAGCTCAATTATTTTAGTTATTTTAGTTACACAGTGAAACAGTGAGTGACAGAGCACACATTACCAGCTCTTTGGCAGCTTACGGGTATGTTGGAATGCACTGGAAATCAGCTCAGCATACCAAGGTATAAATAATAAGCCTGTTTACCACTTACTCTGGCACCTAACTAATCACCATGAGGTTTTCTTCATTTCAAAAGCAAAAACAATCCAGCAGCTAATTTTAGTATCATCTTACATTTCCACAAAGGAAAGTCAAAGACAGAAAGCGTGATACCCTGAGTTCTTAAAGTGAGTAGGGTAAAGATCAACTGGGCCTCAGTACCAACACCTTGGGAAACATAAAGGCATCGCTCATAATTTAAGCTAGCAATATATGGGCCTATTCTAACAAATGTACACACAAAGATACTTCTGTTCTCTTGTTATCTGTTTTCAGAGAGATTGTAACCACTGATAATAGATAAACACTTCAGAGCCTAGAAACTCAACTGCTGTGGCAGTTTGAGTCCTAGTTTACCACTCAGGCTACACTAAATTGAAAAGTTACTTTCAAGTTTTATTTTAAACCCTTATTTTTAAATAGATTTGCTTATAAACATGTATTTTGGAAAACCTAAATAATATTACTTATTTTTCCAGCTGAAAATTCAGTGGCAACCAGCTCCCACAAGGACTTCAGCTAATTGCGTCATGTAGGCAAAGTGGCTCATTTGGTATCCTTTTCAGTCTAAATAGCTGCAAATTCTTTCTGACTGCAAATTCTTCTCAATAATATGCTTTTCCCTCTTAAGGTTTGTAGCCATGGTGAAAAAAGCACTAAGGAAGAAGGACCTACGGTTTTAATGGCTGACCATCCTGTCCAACCACCAAGTATCATAACATGGTACATACAAGAGGGTTTTTTCATCAGCCTGCAATCTGCGTTTTCAAGGACAGATACGCACCAAGGAGACAAAAAAACCCACATACCTCTTTTTGAAAGAAAGTTATTTAAAAATCAGCATCAATCTTGCAAGCTTGCTAAGCTAAAAAGGAACAAGCAAGAGATTCAAAGGCTTAAAACTAACTTATCTGTTACACAACACGCATTCTTTTGAACAATTTGACAGTTTCACGACTATTTGTTCCAAATTACAAAGCAGCTCAGCTACCCTGGTTGCCATTTCTCCGACCTCCAGCTGAAGCAGTTCTGTGCTCAAATACAAAACAAATAGAGAGCTGTGAGCACCAGTGAGCTCCCTGCTGCTCCAACAGGGTTGCAGTAAGAGGCACCCTCAGCCCACCCCAGGCTGCAGGATGTTCTGAGGGGGACCCCCAGATCCAGCCAGTAGTGTATCAAATTATCAAGACACATTATTGTCTGATTAAGACTCTTAAAACAAAGAATTCACTTTCATAGGCAAGTAAGCTTAGCAACACGTTTCGCCATGACTGATTAATACATTAATGGATGACCTTTTTTTGTTTTTCCTTCTTCGAAGTGCACAGGTAAAGCAATTCAAGAGCTATTGTGACCTTTAGATGTGCAAGTATATACTACTACACATGCAATTGATTTAAGACTACCGTTATCTCAATGCACACATTTAAATATTAAATTTCAGAGTCAGAAGTCTTGAAAAAACTTAAGAAATAGCTGAGGTAAAAACATGACCAAAAACCGCCAAGTCAGAGACTAAAAATGACATGTTCAACAAGCAACTTCTATAAAAAGAAATAAGTTTTTAGTAGTACAAAACCTTCATGCCCAAGAAAGGCTAGATGTTGGAAATAAATGTAAACTGAAATAAAGTGCGTATTTTTAACAGAGCACATTACTAATCACTGGGAAGAAAAGAAAAAAAAAAACAAACACATTTTCAGATCACAATCAAATGTCTAGAAGATACACTTTCATTTCAGTAAATCGCAACATTTAACAGAAGTTCTACTGCATATCCATCACACACTGCATTGTCTCAGCAGAGCCTTTTTATTTTCAGAAGTATCAGCCCTCACTGCCAGTAAATTTAGTCATCTGACCAGGAAATACAAAAGCGCACTATCAGTTTTTTCAATTCAATCAGGTTTTTTAGAATTTAAAAGGTCAAGATGCTCATAAATGCTCATGAGAATCCGTGAGCAACTATTGTTCAAAAACAATAGTTTAAAATTAAATCTAAAGTCAAAATGACGGCAAAATTATTGACTGATGATAGCTTAAAAAAAAATACTAAAACACTGAGCTTGAATTTCAACAAAGTAAAACAGATTGTCCAAATCCATCATAGTTTTCACTTACTTTTTATATCTTCGGAACTTCAGTTATGCTTTAGCAAAATCGTGAAATGTCTAAAACATTAATTTAACATTTATTAGAGGCTTTCCCCTTCATTGATCAAGGCAGAACACTATCAGCCAAGTACACAGAAGTATTTAACAGCTGCTCTATGCTCTGATACTCAGCAACACAAGAACTGTAGCATCTTGTGCAACTTCTTACGCGTCCCACTTGCATATTCAGCTATTTTGACTATTTTCTATTATCCCTCCATAACCAAGCAATGCAGTTGTGGAGACGTATAGAATCAATTGTATTTTATGCATTCACACAATTGTTTCCCAAGTCACACACACAGTTGACTACACTGGCATCATAATAGTATTGCAGTGAATTCATAATTGGCAATATAACTCTTCACAAAAACTACTTCTCTCAAGATTTTTTCAAACGTATGTAGACATGTGCAGTAATCATGCACATATATGTACACACTATAGTACTCAGGAATGAATGTGCTTTCTACTTCAGCAGATTAGTAAATTCTTTCTACTACTTGATAAGAAACAAAATGTCTTTAGATGGAAGCCTTCCCAGATGAAGTTATGCTGCATATCACTTAATATTTAGCACAAACACACCATTAAACTCTGTGACCTACCAGAATACAAGCAAGAATACGCTGGGGGAGAAAAAGAGCAAGAAGGGCAATCAGGTTCCACCAGAACATTCACTTTAATAAATCTGATTTCTCATAGGATATCCCACAAGAGCTCTATGATTCTGTGGGCAGACTGAGAAGTACAGCACCTCTGAACTGTATCATGGTGTTATCCGAGTGACTGAACCTGCACGATAAAAACAGCTTTGAAACTATATTTTTTATGGCTGTTTTAGAATACAAACTGACCCCATGAATGGGAACCAGTTAAGTGTCAGAGAGACTCCTGTGATTTCAGCCTAAACGAGTAAGAGCCGAAGAACATACTGGAATTCTGTATGGGATTACCGACAAGCCAGGCTTCGTGCACAACGAAAGTTGCTAACTCATCTCTGTTTTGCTGTCTGTAAGATTGTCATATATTCCCTTGATGCTGTTGATTATTCAATAGATAATGCAGTTTTGCAGTGGTAGCAACTCTGTCCTACTACTAGATGATCAGGTATTTGTAGAGCAGATATATTTCAAGATTGCTTTCAGAAGCCTCAGAAGTTCAATGAAAGCTACACTAACCAGTGTGAGTTTTACACAGGATGTGTTTTGAAGTCTGTTATGAAGTTCTCAAGTAATAAAAGCAATTTTAATATAAACCAGAAGTCTCCCTTGATGCCTGATTAATGGCAAAGACAGGCGCCAGATCATTCACAGATCAGAATCTTACAGAACAACCTAATGAAACACTATTCTAGGAATTACACTACCACAAAGAAAAAATGTCCAGTGTTTTTTTGAAAGGGCTGCAGGACAGTGGGAGGATTCTTAGTATTAACTCTAGTCCACAAACATCTGCAGTACGGACACATACTCTCTATCATAAGACTGAAACCTTTTAGCTCTCCCTGCAGTATCCACGATGGAAGGACTTATGCTCTACCTCCCCTGGCAGATGGGCATGCCAGGCAGCTGGGAATACAACCTCACCCACAAAGACAGGTTTCAGGAAGAACACAAGTAAATTAATCGTCTGCTAAAGGTAATTTGAGAGAGCCCCTTACTAAACCCAGGAGAGAGATCTGCATCTTAAGAGGAAAATGACTGCTATCAGAAATGCAGGTGATTTAGCAGGTTTTAGAAGCTTGAAGAGTAATGCTCCATAGCCCCAAGAACCATAAAGATCTAGTTCCTCTGTATATGAAACACTATACACACACAGGGTGGGTAAAAACACCAAATCTTTTCAAATGAGGGGTGAGAGCAAGAAACAGATTTGACAAATGCTGAAAGAGTCTTGACTGAGCCCATAACTATGTACTATGAAAACAACGATTCTCAACACCACCACTGACTCTCACAAATTAGGACTCACATAGTTTTTGTTGTAGTTTTACCCTCATAAAAGGGACTTCTATAAATTGATGTTTGGCCAAAATAGCACATGAGAGTACCTCACCTACATAAACTTGTATTTTTACTTTGTAATTGGAAAACTAGCCAGCAGAGGGGGCACAAGTTAATAAAATCTACCCTTGTCTAGGTGATTGAGTAACAAGGAGACAAACTTGAGGCTTGCTCCATTAGAATACTATTTTAAAATACATAGAAACAGGTAAATACTTCTTTTCTAGAACTGTGTATACCTAAGAAAACCTAAATGATTGTGCAAGTACAAATAAGAAGTAATCAGTCACTGAACCCTAATCTCTTGATCTAACTCTATGTTTAATCCAAGAGTTAGTTCATGGTTTCTGACACCAGGGACAGCCCATACTATCATTCCACTTCTGCCTTTTTTGCTGACGATTGGCCATCTTCTGGAAGGCTCAGCCACAAACATTCAGCTGTATTACACACACATTCTCCTTTTTCTTTTGAAGCTAAAAAACAGTACTCTATCTGTAATTATTTTCTCTTTTGCAGAAGACCTTAAAAACAGAGTTTACTAGAATTTATCGATGTCTGAACTCACACTTCCATTAATTCACCATCTTTTCCCCCAAGGAAATGTCAAGCAGTCATGACTTCTGCTACACTCATTCACACTCTGAAAGTCAGGATATCAATGGCAACAATTTTGCAGTAAGGATGGCTACCAAAAAAGAACTTTCCTCCATGCGGTAAGGAGATTCCAAAACCTAAATTCACCTATGCACAGCTGTCCGTCCCTGTAGACTACAGCAAGGTTATTAGAAGCAAAGCAATTTTCACGTCCTAGACAATTCTTTAGTTAACTACATTACAAATACCTAAGAGTTACTACAATGCCGAAAACATGCACTAATCACAGGTTCTTATTTGGAATGTCTATCGAGGATTACAAGGTTGTTACATGATTTTTGCTTCATCCCTTACTGGCACTACAGATTAGTAGTAGATAAAATTATTTTCACATACACAGTTAGGACACTGATTTGGTGACTGAACCTTTCTGTATTTCAGGTGACTGGAACAAATGAGTTGCAGGTTTAAACAAAATAAAAACCAAAAAACCAACACAAATGAAAAAAAGCAGCAGTTAGCAAAAGGTTTTCAAAGCAGAACACCAGTACAACAGCAGATTTTTCCTAAAGCCGAGCCAGAAATTAAACTACTCAACGCACCAGCTACAGAATATAAGAATAAGGGAGCATTCTTGAAACAACCGCTATCTCCATAAGATAGGCTACGTAAGTTCCACTTAAGAAAAGAAAATGTAAGGTATTTAGGAAAATAAATGGGATGGAAAAAGTAATTTTCTCCTAACCATTTTACAAATATATGTATATATATCTTTTAAACAAATAACTATCTATGGCTTCAATTAACTATTGGAGCTCCAAACATATGTGATCTTATACTTGTCCTGCNAAACCAAAGATCCAGTCAGATACCACTTCTATAATTAAAAATACTACAGAGACAAAACAGCTGAATTGCACAAGAGATACCAACCCCTTTGTGCAAAAAAAAAAAAAAAAAAAAAAGAAAAAACACAAAAATATAATTAAGCACATCAGCTGCTTGCTTTGCCTGAGCTTGCAAGTTTGTGTTCTATAGGCAATGATTTCATTGCATATCCATTTTGAAACATGTAACATAAAAATTCTCTGTGCTTAGTATCATTTTTATAGATGCTCATATCTTTACACATTCTGGGTTTCCAAGTCTGGCACTGAATGTACTGCTTAAAGACTACTTAATTGCTTAACTTCAGTCATTTTGAAATTCTACTCAAAAAGTTTGTGCCAAAAGCAAAACCAAAACTAGCTGCAAGAAAACCAAAAGAGCAACCCAAAGCAGTCTGAAAAGGAGATTCAAGGCAAGAAGTGACCGTTTTGGTATACAAAAATCTCCATACTGAATAGCGCATGTGTGTGTCAAGGAAGCACTTTTTGACTATGTTCATACTGAACAATAAAGGAATGATGACTACAAGGTAGAATTTACTAAGACATCAAACTGAAAATCTCAACGTGTCTTCTTGTGCCTCAATCACAGAGTTCCCAACACTACTAAGTCAGAGTTTCAAAAATACCAATTTAGTATAAAGGTTTGTCCTGTCTCTTTCATCTAAGAACAAATTTAATTGAGTTCTAAATAACAGATTATGTAAGTGGTAACTTCTTGATTAACTTCTAAGTGCTCCAATTTAGACGAGGTCTTTGGTAAGTTTCAAAAACAATTCAGTCCTCGAATCTTCCACAATTATGTGACATTCTCAAAAAAAGAAACCCACACAAAAAAAACTAAACATAGAATGGACTTCATATACAGTGAATTCCAGCAAATAACTAAACAGTGAAGAACAGCAATGAAATGAAGAACAAAAAGCCACTAACACTTGAAACATGTAAGCACTGATGTGACAGATACACAATAATCCCAAAAAGGGGAGAACTTAAACTTTCCCTTACATTAAATAAATTGACAAATACAAGCAGCAAAGCAATTGTGATCAAAACTTGTACCTTATTTTTAAGGTAATGGAAATCTGTCACTTAAAAAACCATGCACCTTCTCTAGTTACAGATTAGTAAATGAATCACTACTGAAATCATCTGAAATTGGGTAAATCAACTAACAAATCCTGGTGGTTTCTAAAGTTATTTGACTGAATATAGTAAATGCAAGCTGCTAAAAATAGGTTATATTTGAGCTTTTATAAACTTAAAAAAAAATCTAAAATAACCATCCATACCAAACATAATTTTAAAGTCAGCCCCAAAGAATCTGGGTTTAAAGATGATTTTGGTCCTATTTCCTAAAAATATTTCTGAATGTTTTATTCCAAAAATAACTGACCTTGTCAAATCCTGGATCAAGTCCCTAATTACTGCAGCCTTTCTGCTTCACAGCAATGACTTTACATAGCTGGTCCTGGCTCAGTCAGTGCAATTCACAGTGCTAAGCCAGGCCTCTGTTCTCCATATACTGGAGAAGGGTAATGAATATCACAGTTGCCAGCACACTGCGTAGGGAAAACACACAAAAAACCCTCAAAACAAAAAACGCCACCATCACCACACACACAAAAAAAAAAAAAAAATCAAAACAAAACACACCACCCAAGGTGAAAAATCTGAAAAGAGAGTTCTATACAAAATTCTCCCAACCTTTTTGGGGGTCATCAATCCAGAATACTAACAACCTGACTGGAAGTAGCTTACTGACTCACAAACATAAGGCAATTCTTCTGAATAACTGCCCCAAGACTCCCCCACAATTCCCTCCTGGAGTTTATCACCATTACAGCAGGAACAACTCAGCTGTTTTAAAACAGATGCTGAACCACTACAGGTCACAGTCCAGCTTATTAAGGATCTGAATCAATCATTGATTTATTTTACTACATGAAGTCACACTCACAACTTGAAGCAAGTCTGGCACAACTGTGAGCACATGAGAGGCCATAAATTCAGGAGCAGAGCAGGTAGCTAGGCTGGATATGTCTTTACATGGATGCATACGCTCAAGTCAGCATTCTTGGATTCAAAGCCCTCGGGGTTTGGGGGACATTGGTGAAAGAAAGAGATGGCCACTTTTCCCTCATATTCTGTATGCTGAACACCAAAAAAGAACATCAGGGTCCTAAATTGATTTCAATGACAAATATTCTGGATTTGTTCAATGTAGCTTTTTGACTCAAGGAGACATTGACAACATGTCCAGTGTATTCAGGTAATTTATCCTCAAACTTTACTATTAGATGACATCAGATTAACACCCTGCACTCCACAAGCAGTAGCAGTTACGTGTAGACAGGAAAAAAAACCCACCACCCTATAAATTAAAAGAAATGAGAGTGGCTACACTGAGCAAACATCTAATGTCATTATTCAGGTGGAAGTTTCCTCCTAAAGTCAAGAAGACATTAAGCATTATTTTCAATACACAAGTCTCCGAATTGCTGTCAAACCCCCAGAACTAGAGACCTCATCTGCACCACAGTTCCTGCTAGACCAGTCTTCTAAAAGACCTCAGATGTTAAAGAGACAGAACTACGTTAGACATAATCAACACATTTATCTGCTATTCTAGTTATCTACCAGTGCAGTGCTGCAAGATCCACGCATACCACCCGTATTAGAGTAACCAGAGTAGGATCAGATTTTAACAAATCCTCTTGTCCTCTCATACGACCAGAAATCTTATATATTCAGTATCCCAATCATAGTCATTCAAGGTTCCTGACTAAGGTTCGTATCATATCTTGCAGCCAGCAACTTCTTACCTAAATTCAGCTGTAGGCACTAACCTAGTTCACTTACTAGAAAAAAATTCCAAAGTGATTAAATACATCCCTTAGATATGTTTTTTAATAAAATATGCAGGCAATAATAAAGAACCTGAAATCCTATTTGCTGTCAATATTCAGAATTATAATCGTAAAAATACGCTGATACATGGAAAATACTTCATGAACATGTGATCTCCTTCATAGACATCACAGAAATATACTACAGGATCATCAGAAATCTCCTATGGGTCACAGGCTAGTCCACTTTAAAAAAAAGTGATAAAGATCTTTTAATAGTTATGAAAGATTTATCCTAAATACACATCTAACCATGATCTCCCATCTGCAGTGTTAATTTTGCTTTAAATGAGACTGGTCTACACTTTGGACAATTAAAATTAGCACCATGATTACACAATGCAAAGTGGGCATTTGATAAGAGTTCTGTATTAGCTAGATACTAACACTCACAAATTATATGAAATTCCAATCTGTTGCATAAACAAGTGAAAACAACTTGAAACAAGGGACAGGCAATATGATGCTAAAAATCACAACACAAAGTGGAAACATTAACACGCTCTTTAAATGGGAGATGCAGAAATGAGAATATTTATGAACTAGAAGACTCACTGCGTTGTTAAAGGTACAGAATGTGCTACAAGAAAAAAGCAACAGCAAGCAAGACTCTCAAGCAACACAATCAGTTTCAACTGAGCCTCAGTCGAATTAAAACTCAGACATACACAAAAGTAACAGTTGCTCCCTTCAGGCTTCAGAGGTACCAACTGTCTACAACAGAAATACAAGACTGAATGTAACTATTCAGTAAGAAAAGTGAAAACAAGCTTCAAGAGAATAAACATAACCATGGAGACACTGGGGGGTGTGGGGGAAATAAATAATTGTGCTTCACACCATAACCAAACTCCTGGCTCTCTATCTGTAAGTATTAGCCTTGCCTCCCCAACAATTGGCTGCGATGAAATGCAAATACATTTCAAAAAGGCAAGAATACTTCAACTGTGGAACACGTGCCTTTAAGCACCCAAATAAGAAAGCTAGTATATCCAAGGAGTCTATAACGACCTGAGGCAAATGAACTGTTCCAGATAGAAAGTCAAGCCAAGAGATAAAATTTTGGTACACCTAACAGCCCTTAGACTCTCTCTCATCACTTTTTAGTGAATCCAAGAATATCAGCCAGAGAGACGTTTCTATCATCTGCTTAAGCTTTGGCAGCACGAATGCGCTCATCCAACCCTCAAAAATCAAAGCCACAATGAACATGTTATGGCATTGCCCCTTCCAAATCAACTTTATTGAAATGCTGAGCACTTAAAGATTCAAAGCGGTCAAAGCATATTTGATATTCAGAACACGAGGAAGTATCTCACTTCTTTCTGCTAATGAAACAGATTGATGAGATCATTTTCATCTGAAAAAAATAAAGTAAGCCTGTTTTAACTTTTGAACTCTTCTTTAAAATATACTGGATTAGAACTAGGCAAGTGATTTTAAGAACACTTAAGTCTGATGTGATTATTATTATTGAGACTTTCATTGAACTTTGTTACTCTGGGAAGGCTGAAAGACATGTAGTTCCACCTCGCAACACAAAAAGACACTCGCAACAATGCCTGCCATAGTTCTCATTAAAGGATACTATAAAACAAAACTAAAAAATTACAAACATTTCAAGAGCAGACAAGATGACATATTTAAAGATTACAGCCTAAAAAGTATAAATTAGAAGCAATATGCTTAATTTCATTGTGTAGGAGGTGAGAATGATTGACTTTCACCAGCACTTCACGTATAGATCTTTGACATAACGGGCTTATAGGTTTATGTTAAAACCACTTCTATTCCACAGAAAACAGGAGCTTGTGAGAAATCCTTTCTTATCTGTATTTCTGCCATTACCACGCTTAAGCTTGCTATGTTGTTTCCTACTGTCTGAAATTCTCCCATTTGGTTTTGCTGGGG
>VXBH01010012.1:0-18791 GCA_013400035.1 Rynchops niger | reverse complement strand
GGGGCGGGCGTCGCGGCTCTCCTTGAGGCTGCGGGAAGGTCCCCGGGCCGCCGCGGGGCTGGGCCGCGGAGAATCCCCGCCTGCCCCGGCGGGTCCTTCCCCCCAACCCCGGAGGAAGGGAACCCTTTGGGGAGAGCGGGAGGGAGCTGTACAAGGCTGCCCTTTGGGCCGGGGGAGCGGGCAGGGAACCCGAGGTCAGCCCGAAGCCCGCCGGCCCTGCTGTGGCCGCGGGAGCGGGCGGGGGGGGGTCGCTGGTAATGGGAACTTGGGCTCCTGGCGGGCAGCCTTCGCGTTTGTCTGTCATAGCCATGGGGTTTGGGATGTGGAAAACGGCGTTCGGTACCGTTTTGGTGGTGGTGAATTCCCAGAGACGACGTCTGGCCTTTCACTCGTTCATTAAGGGAAAAAAGCAAAAACAGAGCAAAAAAACCTGGCTAGCCCTAACTGTGACCTTTTCCCCTACATACAGACAGAGATTAGCACTAATGTTTCTTTGATCCACGCTAAAGCACTCCACATTTCCTTCCTATAAATCATATAACCGTGGAGTGTTTCCAGCCAATTAATGACGAAGATCTCTGTTCTCAGTTGTTTGTTTGGTTGTTTGGGCTTTTTTTCCCCAGCAGTTCAGTCTCTGCCGCTTCTGCTCTCATAGCCTTGGAGCAGAAACTCCAGAGCCATTTCTTAGCATTTTCTCTTTGGGAGATTGCTCTGCTTCCTATCTGGTATTTTTTTGCCTGATCCAGCTGATGTGCTCCCCCATCCACTGCTCTATAAGGTATGAGGCCACTGTCCTCCTTCATTCTCTCAAGATAAAATTGGTTTGATTCATTTTGCTCTTCCAGGCAGGATTTCTGTCTTGTTAGGCAAGAGCTGGACTTGGTTGGTTTTGGGTTTTTTTGTGTTTTTTTTTTTTTGTTTGTTTGTTTGTTTTTGTTTTTTTTTTTTAAGACCAATGAAAGATTAGCATTTGGTTTCTAGGAAGAGAGAGGGATAGAATCATACTTCCATTACAGGTTGTTACACATTCTTATGCCTGCGAGCAGCTTATTTTAGCTTTTCTCTTGGGGTTCCATCTGTGACCTGTGCCATCTGTTCTCAGGCACTGGGGTGAAGTCAGGGATGCTCCTTCCAGCCCAGTTCACCATTCAAGGCCATTACAGAATCTCCAATCTCAAGGACCTTGTGTGAGCTGAGAAGGAAACTTTGGAGTCAGTGCAGACCAAAATATGGCAACTAGGTTTCTTTGGAAGCCTCATCTTTTACTATGAGTATCGCTTGGAATGGATCCTGTTAGTGGTGATAAGAGTGGGCAAGCTTGTGTGCACCCAGCTCTTGAGCTGCTTGTATCTTCCCAGCAGTCCAGGGTTAGAGCTCCAGCAGTGGTGCCGTGTCTCGTGACGGGCAGCAAGGCTGTTCTGGTCCAGGTTCTACTGGTTAATCTGAATCCCTGCTGTCAGAGGAAGCAAACCAGCAGGTGCCGCAGAGGCCACATTGCTGGCTTGCCCTGGAATCCAGCTGCATGCCAGCCCCGGCTACACAGTAAAACATGTGGACTATCAGAGAGGCTTGGTTCACAGCCATTTTCTCTCTACAGACGTGTTTTGGGACAACTTTCTTGCCCTCAGCTCCCCACAGAAAGTATCTTCTGCAGCTCCTAAGGTCAGCAAGAGTGGCTGCTGCTAAAGTAGTAATTGTCTCCCTATGGCAGTGGGATTCAGCTTGTTAAGTAAAGGGTGCAGTGCTGTATTAACAAATTATGCCTTGGGATTAGTAACTTCATTTGGGAGTAATGTTGAGGGAGCATAGCCTTTAATTGGCTTGCTTTTAAATCTCTCAGATAAGCACATTCTTCAGACATGCCATCTTCTCTCCTATTTGTATGTTGCTAATGTTTCATTGACCATCCTAATAAAAACAGCATCACTTTTATGTGTCAAGCATTGTGTGTCTTCTTGGAGAGCATCCTAAAAATGGGAAACTTCTGGAATGGTTCCTTCTCCAAAGTGCTGGAAAAAGGCATTTTACAGTTCTTGCCTTACCAGGAAAATGTTGTGGTGAAAGGCAGGCTGGGCCAGGCAGACTTTGCATAAATCCTGGAGGGTCATTTGGAATTTTTAAGTTTTGTTGCCAGTAAGTGTAGAGAGAGAGGGGGGGGAAAAAAGCCATGTTAACTCTTCGTGGTAGGATCAGTCGTAAACCAGCATGAATTCTGAATCAACTTTGAAATTGAATTACAGTGCTGTTGGCACACTTTAATTTTCTTACCAACACAAGAGGAAGGTGGGACCGAAGCAGCTGGCCCTGCTCTACCTCTAGTCCCCTCAGCCATGGTGATTATCACTGATAGAGGAGTCCCACGGACAAAACTTATATGCAGCTCCAGTGGGATTTATGCAAGCAAAGCCACTTTGCTCTACTTTTCTGTACGTACTTGCTTTTTACTGTTACCTTTAAAGCCATTTGGAACATTCAGTTCTTCCCTCTCCTGCGCATCTTACATTAGATCCATATTAGATCCCCCGTAGGGCAGAATCAAGGCTGGGTGTGTGTTGCCTGTGGTAGGCATTAGTACTTCTCCGCTGGGAGCGGGCCAATTTGATTAATATTGAGAAAGATTCTTTCAAAGATAGATAATCAACCCAAGCCTTAAATGTGTATCAACCTCTTCATGTGAGCGGCATAGCGGCTAGTACTGCCATCAGAGTCACATTTATAAATCTGTACGAGAGATTTGCTGTGAAGGAGCAAAACCCGGTGATATTAGTGCTCTGTGCTCATTACTGGTAGAGCTGACACAGCTGAGCAGGGAGAAAGCTTGAGATTGTCACTGAAAACAGATGGATCTTTCTTTGGTTTCAGCTTTTTTTACATGATGGGCAAAGTTATACCCCATGCCTAGTCTAAATGAGGCAGTTCTACCTTTTCTCCTAAATCTAGTTGAATGATTTCAGCACAGTTCTGTCTGGAGGAATACTCTCACTGTCCTGATGACGCAAAAGATTCCAGCTACTTTCATGCATGTTATTTGTCTTGCATCCATAAGGAAGCATGAACGCATATGCATGTCTAAGAATACCTGTTTTCTGATCTTCAGAGTGGGCGTTGTCCATTTGGGGACAAATAAGACAGTATTAAAAATGCAAATTTGACTTTAAATTGAATGCTAAGTCAATAAATCAAAACTCATATTTGAGTATGAAAATACACCCCCACCCCCCAAAAAAAAATTTGAAAAAACTGATGCCGAAAATACTTTGGTATCATTTGCTGTCATTGTGGTTTTTCCTTAAACAGCTTTTTCTCCCAGTTGATATTTGTGAGTTTTTTGTTGCGTTATCACATACTGTTAGCCTTGCTTTGTCCTAAACCGCAGCCTTCAATAGAAGATGTTATGCTAAAGACCTTCAAGCAGGTCTAAGAACTAAAATTAACAGTATAACTTTTTTGTTTGTTTTTTTTTTTTTTTAATTGGTTTTGTCCTTCTCAATAGAGATCTGTTTCACAAAGAATATTTCAAGAACTTGGTCAGTCCAGGTTTTAATATGTGAATTTTCCAGAGCTTCCTTTAGAATACCATTCTGTAGCCTTGTAGATTGTCACCATTAAAGTTTTTTTTCCTGTTTAGAAGTCTTGTATTTTTCACTGCCTAATTTTATGGTACTACTTATCATTAAAATATATATCTTTACACAGCATTCTGAGCTTCAATTTATTATCTTTTCATACTCGTGTCCTATTCCTTTTAGTCTTCCTTTAGCCAAGTTCTGTGTATTCAACTTACTTGCTCTTTTTTATAAATAAAATTTAATTTTTCACTTGTCTTGCAAACACAGCAACTTATATTGTTGGGGTTTTGGGTTGTTTTTACTAGTTTCGATCAGTGGGGTTTCTCTTCCTGAAATTGTTACCAAACAAAACTGATTTAGTCTTATAATTCAAGTAGCTTAGATAAACATAAAAAACTCATCCTAGACTGAGTAATTACTGTGAAGTCTGGGATCAGATAAGATCTAACCCCCAAAATTTTTCATAAAGGTGGCATTAAGATAACTGGGTCTCAGTTTTTCTACATATATTCTAGGACTTGGACTGAGGGTGCCTATTTTTCTAAAATTTGCAGAGGCAGCTGCCTGCCTTTGAAACTGTCTAGCACCTTTTAGAAATCTGTACTTTGGCTTCCCCAGCACCAGAACACAGCGAAACTACATCCCTTTGCAGAACGATGACCTCTAAAAGAAGTTGCATTCTGTCTTCTCTTGGCCCATCTTCAAAGACAGCCTCCTTTTCATTGTCTGTCCATCGGGAAACCCAGAGGGATAGCTTTTGAAGCTTCCTGGGGATTTTTGCATTCCCCACCACCCCTTCAGTCATCGAAATCCCTTGCTGTTTCCTGCCTGGGGAGTTGGAACCGCAGTGAAGGCAGTGTACCATCCAGGGAAAGAACAGATAATGTGGAATTGTCAGGAAACGGGTATTATAGTAGTTTGATAAGTTTGTTTTCTAACTATACAGAGTGATTGTGGGTACTGGGAGACTAAGTTCATGAATATTTGTGAAGTTATTTAGGTTTTTTCAAAGAAAGTTATGACACAAGTGCGCAGTAAGATTATTTTCAGAGGAAAAACTAATCTCTTTGAGGACCATCTGTGCTGTGACAGTGGAAGTGAGTCGATTAATGATGGAGAGGTTGCAAGGCACCTGAATAGAAGATAAGGAGGCTTTAGTCATTAAAATCAAATTAAACTGTATATTTGATACATGCTTTTCCTTTAATATTAGTGGCCTTATATTGAAAGGTCTTCTAGGCAATGAGTTATTTCCATATGCATTTAACAGTGTTTAACAGAGCAGGACCTCTCCTATTTGGTACCTTGGGGGAATATTAAATCTAACATGGAGAAAGCTGCTTAAAATAAACATTTCAAAATTACTTTCAAAATTTATTTCTTTCTTTCTCTCTCTCTCTCTTTCTCTCCCTCTTTCTCTTTCTTTCTTTCTCTCTTTCTTGCTTTTTTCTTGAACTTATTTTCCATCCTTGAAATCATAGACTCATAGAATGTATTGGGTTGGAAGGGACCTTTAAAGGTCATCCAGTCCAACCCCCCTGCAGTAAGCAGGGACATCTTCAACTAGACCAGGTTGCTCAGAGCCTCATCAAGCCTGGCCTTGAATGTCTCCAGGGATGGGGCCTCCACCACCTCTCTGGGCAGCCTGTTCCAGTGTCTCACCACCCTCATTGTAAAGAAGTTCTTCCTAATGTCTATTCTAAACCTTCCCTGCTCTAGTTTAAAACAATTGACCCTTGTCCTATCACTACATGCCCTTGCAAACAGCAAAAAGCCCCTCCCCAGCTTTCTTGTAGGCCCCCTTCAGGTACTGGAAGGTCGCTATAAGGTCTCCCCAGAGCCTTCTCTTCTCCAGGCAGAACAACCCCAACTCCCTCAGCCTGTCTTCATAGGAGAGGTGCTCCAGCCCTTGGATCATCTTCATGGCCCTCCTCTGGACCCGCTCCAACAGGTCCATGTCCTTTTTGTGCTGAGGGTTGCAGAGCTGGATACAGTACTCCAGGGGGAGTCTCATGAGAGCAGAGAAATGCTGGTAGCAGCAGACAGCAGCAGTCCACTTGATTCCTGATAACATCAGAGTGTCCAGGGAAATACTGGTACAGACTTCTCAGCGTCCCTCCAGCCCGCCAGGCCACGAAGACAGGAGGAGTCCTCTGCATTCACCAGAACCGGTCTGAGGTGACTTTTACTTATGATACCAGGGGAAAAAACAAAATCCTCTCTCGTCAGGATGGCCAGAGATAATAGTTACATCTATAGGACAATTTGAGAGAGATCATTTGTAGCAGTCCACCTTGGTTTTGTTTAGCTTTCTCTTCCTGTAGCCCTGGTGAAAAGCTCCTGCATGCATGGGAAGGGGTGTGCACAAGTACCTGTAACACACAATGCTGCCATGCGGGCTCTCCTTGAGATGACAGGAACAGAACTAGGATACTCCTCCCAGCTTTTTAAACCACTTTTAAACAATCTTTCTGATGGCTGTTACATCCCTCCCAGGGGCGGCGGTGCCCTGCCCATACCCGCTGACCTGAGCGATCCCCTGTCACCATTCCAGCCATTTCTTTTGTTTGTTCCTCCAAGCATTCCTTCTTGCCTACACTACCAAGTTTCAGTAGCCCTGGAAATCATATCCTTCCTGAAGCGCTGGACCCTCCTGCACATCTCATAGCATAGCAACGTTAACTCCATTACCATGGATCCCAGACACAGGCATGCAGAATTTATCTAACTAATCAAGCAGCTAAGGGACACCAATTCCAGATACAGTCAGCTTGGAATATAAAGCAGTCACAACTAAAAGATACTCTACAAGCACTTTCCATGAAGGTATAATCGATGGGGTGTATTTTTCTTCTTTTTTTTTGTCTTTTTTAATGGCCAATGTAATGGGTATAGTCTTGGTAAACAAGAGGACAGAATTATTCATTCATTCCTAAATTGCTTCCCACTGAGATATCACACCTGCGTGT
The DNA here is from genome assembly GCA_013400035.1 of Rynchops niger. Taxonomy (NCBI): domain Eukaryota; kingdom Metazoa; phylum Chordata; class Aves; order Charadriiformes; family Laridae; genus Rynchops; species Rynchops niger. Next base: position 12,253 of record VXBH01010012.1, on the reverse strand, counting down.
GGTGTTTGAGAGCTGGGATCTCTCTTTTTAAAATATTACTGCACTGTAGAAGTTTATTATACAGCTTTTACTGTAAATGTGATTATTATGCATTGCCGTCTTCTGCCCCAAATCAAAATACACTCTAAAAGAAAGATGCACTTGGTTGCTGTCTGCAAAGTAGCTGGCATGACTGGTGTCAAATGGACTATAGACCAGTTGTTCTGTCTTTTGCCACTCAGCAGTTAATGAAAACTTACCAAATCTCAACTAGGAGCTTATTGGAAATCTCTACAAAAGACATCTATAAAGCACAGACATAGGGCTTCTAGAGTAAAACAAACCTGATAAAGCCTCTTTCATCCAGGGAAGAAATCTGTTCATCTGTATTCCCTGACTTCAAGCACCTTTGGCAAGGTGTTTGGGACTGTTTACTGAGCATGTTATTCAAAAGATACCGCTAAAATGAAGTGAGAGGGTTTTTTTCTACTTTACGCACACATTGAAGCCCTGATATTTGTTACAGAGAATTTGAATGGATGCCACCATGGGCAAAGCTGTCTTGTACCAACTTGCAGATAAATAATGTCTTGTTTTAGAAATACTTCAGTCAGGGAAAAAGGACGCTTAAAACATGGCTTTGAAAAGCACAGAAGGATAATTCTTACTGAGTTGACGTTACAAAAGCATTTCTCATTGGGAAAATGTTAGAACTTACTTGAGTTCAGCTTATAATGAACCCTGAATTACAGGTGTAACCTTTTTCATAACAACAGTCTTCACCAAGCAGTGCTGTTTTGGTCAGTGATGATCTTTTGTTGTTGGAAATGGCTTTCAATTTCAAGATGTTGCAATCGGAAAGCCTCAAATGTTTCGGGATCAGTTCTAATATTTTCCTGTTGGTAAGCCATTTTTAAGGCAATATACGGTTTATGGTTATTTTCCAAACATGGGTCCAAATGAACAAGTCCAAGAAAGCTCATCCTGTAATTCAGGCTGACACTAAGTGTACGCTTCTCTGGGTTTGGCAGGGTGTGTTGTGTACACTGATTGTGTGATGAATGTAAGATTTTCTCTGAGATTCTCCTGCTCCTTTCCTCCTTTGAAGTATTTCTATTTTCTGTTATTTCTGTTTTCCTAGGGCCTTGACACTGTTATATGCATTAATGTTGGCTGTTTTATTTGAGTTGTGAATATACAGCTAACAGTGATTATATAACTGGGGTCTTGAAGGAAGATGGAACTTAACAATGTAAAGGTGACAAAAAAATCAGGCTTTTAACTATTATATCCATTCCATTTACTTTCAAGGTATTGCATTTTTTTTTTATTATTTTATTTTCCTTGATCAAGTCTTATTTTTCTTCGTGTCTTCCATTTCAGGTCCTCTTCATCTTGTCTTTTCCTTCAGCAAAAGTTACAATATGTTTTTCTTGACATTTCTACTTAGATATTCAGTACGGCTTTCCTCAGCTGGCCAAGGGAAAAAAGCCAAAACTACTCATTTGCTCTGACAAGTGTTTTCACTCTCCGCGTTTTCAATGATTGGTTGCGCTGTGTGCTTGACTTCTGCAGCAGCTAATAAGTACCTCCTGGTTCCAGACTAACTCCTGATTTCAAAGGTTGACAGATATCACTTGAGCTCTTGTTTCAGAGGTGACAGCCCTTTAACCCAATTATAGTCCAGTGCAGCATAATTGGACTCAGTTTTGAGTCCACAACCAGCTACTACAATTAATTTATGGGGAATGGGACAGTATTCCTTTTTTCAAGGGGAATTAGGGTTTGTTATGCTTTAATTTATACGTTGTTTGGAATGTTCCAGTCTGTTTCCACCATAGCACCAATTTTTCCATTGCTGCATCTGCTCATTGTTTCCTAACTCCCTTTTTTATACTGAAATCTATTACTTGTGTGTTAACATGTTTTACAGTAGTTTGCACTGAGACATTTGGAGTTTTTACTTTTGTCTAGTTAGCTGGACGCTTTTGTCACAGTGTCCCTCTAATTAATATGGCCAATATTGCTATAATGTCAGTCACTTTGCGGAGTATGTAACTGTAATTGTGACCATCGTCTAAATCTGTTCTTTATCACACTGGTAGCAATCCAGCAGACCACTCCACTGACACCAAACTTTCCTGTAATTCTGACATCGTAGTGAATTCCTCCCCAACTGGCAATAAGGTCTTACATGGCTTTTTTTCTCTGCTTGAATTCTCTGTTTTCTGGATTGTGAAATTATCCTCTGCATAATTCAAGAACCGTTTCATGATCTATGTTTAGCAGAATTTGTTACCCAACAGATGTCTGGACAGTTAATGACCTCTGTAAGTGCAGCCCTGTGATTTATTACTACTGATGGTCCAAGAATTTTTAATCTCTTCTGCTACAAGTCAGCACTAGGGCAGCATGTCACCTCTTATTAAAATACAAAAGCATAAAATGTGTATAATTTTTCCCTTCAGAATTGTTATGCCTAGTCAGAAGTGGTGTTTCTCCCTTCCTCTCTTTTGAGTCTTCATGTTCGTGAATGTGTGCATGCATAAATGCGCATAGTTCCATATTTTTCTCACCAAAAACAAATTACATGAATAAAAGCCCCTGAAATTAATCAAAATATAATTTCAAAGAAAAAGTGCTTCCATAAATACAAGTCAGAACTGACACTGCTAGCCTTCAACTGGGAAAGGAGTAGATGCCTAGAAAGGTCCATGGTATGAAAGCCTCTTCAACTGTCACTTTCACGCATATGACAAATGTAGTCTAACAAGAGGATTTGGAGGCACTGGAGCCAGATCATTACCCCCAGCCAGTGATATGTTCACAGTATAAAATCATGCGGCAGCTGCACAACAATTCCCTCTTTCCTCCTCCCCATTCAGATCAGGATTGAGCCCATCCCTGCATAGGAAAGTTGTCCTGGTTTCTCTTCTGTTTTTTCTCTCCTTTCAGTTATGAGCACTTGGGAGAAGAAAAGCATCAGGCAGGATCATATCAAAGAGAAGGTAAGAGAGTCCCTAACATCTAGCACTCCTCTCGCAGGAGAAGGAGTTGAGGAATTGACTGCTGATTGATACAGGTCTGGTCAGACATCCCTATGGAAGGATTCTGCAAGCCAGATGCCAAACTCCCTAGAACATAAATCTGCACCATGAAGTGCTTGAGAGGATGGCTCATACTTCGCTATGTGCCACTGTGAAGGACAGAAGCTGGACTGCCCATACAGAAGTGCTTCTGTGACAGTCAGGCTCCCACCACGTAGCTCCTGAATACCAAGAAGTTAGCTAGATGTCCTGTTGCTACCTGCTCCTACAGTGAGAGGGACATTGTGGCCAAACTGGGGGACTGGAAGGTACCAAAATCCTGCAGAAAGATTCATCACCTGGATCTACACTAGTAAGGTTCAGGGGCCAACACTCAGGCACTGCTATGCAGAGCTCTTATAATTGAATTGTGAGCACGTTACCTGGCAGTTTTGGCACGTGACTCTTAGCAACCTCTCAAATGGTACCTGGACATGGCTTGGAGGACAGCACAGAGCAGGGACCATTTCCCCAAAGGCAGTTTTACATCATGACTCTTTTCTTGGGGGAAGAAGAAAATGTATTTCTGTGATGCAAGCTGGGACACGCTGTTTATCCTCAGAACCCAAAGAACAATCTCTGGTCTGTTGTATGAGCTAGTAGAGCTGGACCCATCCTGGAGCAAGTACCAGGATTTCTTGCTACAGTTTTGGCCTCGGACTCTCTAACTTTAGGGAAAGGTTTCTTTTTTTTTTTTTTTTTAAATTTGGTTTTTTGGGGGGTTTTGGTGTTTTTTAATGTGTTTAAGTATGTGCATACCTGTATACCTACCCATGCGGTTTTTCAGATAGAGAAACCTAAATCCAGCATTCATTCTTTACAAATTGAAAGTCTTTACATGTGTCTCTCCTTCAGAGTCTTCTCACTTGAACACTTTGGGAGCACATGTTTCTTGTCGTGGTTCAGTGAAAAATAACTATTGTCCTAGTTCACTCCTATGACAGGTAACTGACCTAACACACCGGACAAGTTCTTTTGACTTCAAGAACATCATTTGTCCTCATATGGAGCCTTTTGAGCACCTTTTTCTTTTTGAGACTGATACCTGATTTAGAGCCTCTGTGTGAAAATTGTCCTGTGCTCATATTAAGCATACAATACAGAGGCTATTCTGGGGCCAGTTAGCCTGAACATCAGGGGCTCAGGGGCTAATCAAAACTACTGGGAATGGCAGACTTTTTTTTTTTTTTTTCTCAGTCAGTTCCACGTGGGCTGACTCAGGGGTTTTCTTTGTTTTCCCATCTGGAGTTTCCTTATCCACCTTCAGAGGTACAAGATGTACATTCACAAGTTCCTCAGTCTTCACAAAGGTATTTCAACTATCTTGTCAGATAATATTTTTACACAAGGAGGTCACCAAGTTACAGATGAGGACATGACTGAATAATTGGTTTTCCCTTCCAAATGTGTGTGGCCCCTTGTCTCTAGGGCATTTACTGTTTTACAAATAAAGAGTATTTCTCCCACTTTCAGGAATTTTCTCATTTGATAGCTGTCCTGGAATGGGCCAGTGCTTCCACACCCACTCTTGTCCCAAAGGATGTCTCCCCAAGGCAGCTAAACCTGACTCAGATATGGTTCTCTCTTCAAAATCAAAGGGCACTCTGTGGATTCTGACTACAGGCATATGGGCCTACTACTGTGCAAGATGTTCAAAGCAAATCAGACATTCTGGCTGTAATCTATCTAGAATAAAAATTATGCTTATCAGGAATGGCCATGAGGTAATAGGGGAACCAAATGCTCCACAGCACCATCTGTGATTATGCCCATCTAAATGTGGCATCACTGGGATGTATATATGTACTCGCAGGCTGAGGAGCCCCTTCCTGCGGTGATGGCCAGAAATGCTGACTTACCTGCTAAAGCGAAGGTGACTCATAACATTTGCACAGAACAAGACATGAAAAAGTTTGATTAGACAATCTGGGATTCTTTTTTAACTCCTCGAACAGCCCTATGGTACTGAGTCATAAGTCCCTGTATACACTGAAACTTCTGCAATTTTGGTCTCAAGCTGCTCCTCAGGAATCGTTTTCTACAGAAAGGATGAGTTCCTTTCTCCGCTTCAGGAACCACAAGTTTTTAAAGCAATCTTTTGTCACAGGTTTGTGTTGACAAAAATTGTCAGCTTTAGTGAGGGTCTACCTAGTTTTTTAAAGACTCAGTTTTTTGTTTTGTACAACATGAAGCTTTCCGTGTAACTGCAGTAAGAGGCAATCTACAAAATGGCTTGACTTCAAGAAAACTGTCCAGGTCCAAAAACGTTCTATGGAAAAATGCATGGTAAACTGATGCCAGAGCTTTGTTAGCAATAGCACTGTTAGCATCTTTTGGCCATATGTTGTATCAGACTTTTTTTCTTTTGTAAAATATTCCTTCATTCCTACTTTTAAGGTATTTTCAATATTAGCAAGCAAACCCCAGTGTTTAATTTTGTTTGATTGTTGTTTCTTGTTTGATTTTCTCTTTATATGCTCAGATTATAGACTCACGAAATGGTTTGGGTTGGAAGTGACCTTTAAAGAACATCTAGTCCAACCTCCATGCCATGGGCAGGGACATCCTCAACTAGACAAGGTTGCACAAAGCCCCATCCAACCTGACCTTGAATGCTTCCAGCGATGGGACATCTACAGCTTCTCTGGGCAGCCTGTTCCAGTGTCTCACCACCCTCCTCAAAAAAAAAATAAAAATTCTTCTTANCCAGGTGGGGCCTCACCAGAGCGGAGTAGAGGGGCAGACTCACCTCTCTCGACCTGCTGGTCAGGTTTTTTTTTGATGCAGCCCAGGATACTGTTGGCTTTCTGGGCTGCAATTGCACATTGCCAACTCATGTCCAATTTTTCGTCCACTAGTATCCCCAAGACCTTCTCCTCAGGGCTGCTTTCAATCCTTTCATGCCCCAGTCTGTGTTGATACTGGGGATTGTCCTGACCCAGGTGCAGGACCTTTCACTTGGCCTTGTGGAACTTCATGAGGATTCAGATGGTTGAAAGCATTTTGTCAACCTAACAACATCCACTGTAGGCCCATACATAGTAAAGGTGAGAAAATAAAATTTTAAAAAAAAAAGCTAAAAGACAAAAGTTCTTGGAAGAAAATGTTCTTTGATATTCCCTGGACTTGTTCTTAATTGTACAGTTTAGATGAAAGAAAAGGAAATACTTACAGGCTTTCATATAGTTCATGCATTATGTAAGAGAAATTTATTTACCTTTCAATCAGCTTACATAGGTGATTTTAATACATTTTCCAAATAGAAAATTTACTTATTGATCATATGCCATTATTCTTCAATATCACAGAGGGAAGGAAGATTTAGGGAAAAAAAAATATTTCTGAAGTCCCAAGGCCTAGAAAAATGCAAGAATAATGAGCTTAGAAGAATTAGTGGTCAGAAAGTTCCACCAAAAAGACAGTGAATTAAATTACGGAGGTTTTTTACAGCAAGTCGGGAGCCCAAAGTGTGAGTAATACTATAGCAGGATCAATGAGGACAAAGGCAACAGCAATAAGACTGCATACAATGCCAGAATTGCTTATGGGGCAAAATGTATGAGCCAGGAGTTCTCATTTGCAGCCCACACACTGACACAGCATCACTTTTTTTGTTCTCACATATTCACAGTTAGTTATAAAGCCAACAGCACTTACATGGCAGCTAAAAATGAGTGTATTTCTCCTCGATAAGGTGCTACACAGTGATACTGCCATGCATATTTTTTAAAACTAATCTTTTTCTCCATAACTTTGATATACAGCAGATTCAAGCTGGGTTTCTCATAGGTCCTCATTTTCTGAATGCCCACGTAAAAGAAAACTAATGAAATATAGAAAAAAACCCTCTCATAATGAGCATGTAGATCTTAATAATGAAATGTGATAGGCAGTACTATTCATTGTGTGACTGATAAATACCTGGAGAAAAATCAGGAGCAATGTCTAAATTTGAGGGTGCATTTTTACAGCAAGTTTCGTATTTTTAAGCAAGATGGACAAGTGAATTTTCCACAGAACATTTTGGTGTTCTGCGAAGTTTGCCTTTCTATATAAAGAGCTCATCTATATTTGTTTCCCACATGCTTCCAAGAATGATGTAGCATCTGAAATTAAAAATATTTTTCAGTAACTATCTTATGAAGGCTATCCCTGCTGACAAACAGGAAAAGGAGAGAATTTTAAGCATGCATTTTTGCAGTTGCATGAAACGGCAATTTTTGAAGAAATTGTAAATCCCATATACTGTAAAGCTGGAAAACATTTAGTTTACAAACAGGCAGAGGAGAAAACCATGTGAGGGAATAAAACACTGCCACATTCAACAGCTATTGAGAGGCAGCTCTACTTGTTGCCAAGAGATTTTACCTTTTTTATGTGGTTATCTTTTGTGTATATAAGGTCTTTGGATTTGCATGGGTGATTGAGGAAGAGGCCTCAGAAGCCGAAATCTGGCTCGCTGTCAACAGAGCAGTTTTAAATTTAAGCACTGAATCAGTCAAAGTGCAGTTTCGCTCCCACACTAGTTCCCTTCTTGCAGAGTGAGAGCAACTGGAATCAGATTACTTAATGGCTCAAAGGGGCACGGGTTGAATAGTTTGGGCCTAAAATTTAATCGCCATAAAATAGTTTTTCTTTATTAAAGGCCTGTTCTTGGGATTATTAATATTACTCTTATTATTGTTGAGTACTTCATTAAAGGACTGTTTTTCTTAGTAGCTGCAAAGAGGCCAACCTGTTTATTAAATTGTCCTACTCCTACTCAGTGGCTCCTGTGCTTGCCAGTTTTAGGTGAAAGGTATGCAAGATGTCACTATGTTGCCAGATCATGTAATGATCATGATTTTGCAGGAAAGTTACAGTTGCGCCAATGCAGAACATACTACTGTGATTTTTGGCCAAGGGATTTATTACCCCGCCTCTTGTAACAGAAGTAACAGCTTTGCAGACGGGAGTATCTAAACACAAGGCAGACAGAAGAGCTGGAGACCCTCCAGCTCCCTCCTCTCTGGGCCACCCTCTCACCTGCGGGTTTGGATTCTCTCCCGCTTGTCTCAACTGTCACACAAGATGCGATTACCTACTTTTTAAAACAAATTTAGTTTGTAAAACTCAGAGGAATCTCACCCTGATAAACCAAAATAAATAAATTTTGAAAATCAACCCCCAACCAACCAACCAACCAACAAAACAGAAGATGGAGCCAGAGAGCAGCTTTTAAAGCAAATTGCCAGAGAAGACGGGGAATTCCGTTTGCTCCAACTCCTAAGCTTCCAGCAAGACTGAGGATGAGGAATTGGAGAAAGTCCCCCAAGACTCTGGTGCGGTACAAAGGCACGGAAGGTGGTTCCACAGTGTGTGAATGCATCGGTTCAGAGCAGCGCTGCTTCTTCCCAGAGGTCTTCTGTCGTCGTCCTGTACATGAATCAGCCACTATTATTGCTCATAGGCAGGCAGCCTAATTCTGCTCTATCAAATCAAAGGAGTGAAAGGCAACCCGCATCAAGAAAATACAAGTGAAAACTAACAGAGGGAAGGATGTTTCATTTAGCATGGTGGCATGCCAAAACACGGAGTAAGAGAAGTGACACTAAGAAACAAAGACGAGGTAATAATAATTCAAATATAAAGTAAGGTGCATTTTTCAGCTTATTTTTCACTCCATGTTATGGATGGAACTTTCTTGCAAGAAAGTTCAAATAATACAAATATACCATACTAGTAACCACACTTTCTACTGATGCAGAATTTATGAAAAAGAACCTTAAGAAGAAGTAGTCATATGTATTTCCTTCCATGTAATTTTTATGATTAACTGCAAAAGGCACACACCAGAGGAGCACCATATAATTCTTAACCTTACCATTTTCTGAATGTAGAATAAGAACTGAATAAGCTTGCTTTTCTTGGCTTCAAATTCAGTTACGAAGTCGTCTTGCTTTTGGTCCTAGCAATGTTTTTAATCCATGCAATTTAACCTGAAAGCTATGACAGAAAATTTTAAAAAATCTGCTAAGAAGTATTTATAAGATTTATTTTTTGTTGCATTTTTTTTTTTTTTAATTATATGGGGAAACACTTTTCTAAACTACCCTAATTTTGCTTCTGTAGGTACTCATTAAACTTGATGTCTACAGCTATTCTAACTTAAAGTCTTTTAGTCCATTACTTTTTGTCATTAGGGGAAAATTGTTTTTTAAGTTTTTGACTGAATTGTTGTGGCAATGGTAGATCTGGGAGAACACTCAGGCCTTGTTGGTAATTTCAATGCCTTTTCCACCATTACAACAATATTCTTTTAGCCTGTCGGGTAGAATGCAGGAAGAAGCTCCAGGTGTTTGTCTCACTTCTAAATCTTTCTATTTCTTCTCTGATTCCCTTTCTCCTCTCCCCAGTTTTCCACGCATTACTTTTTCTTCCCTCACTCACAGCAAAACTGGTTTTGTGTACAATAATTTCCCAACCATATTTACCCACCTGATAAGGGAGAGAGAGTAGAGCACTGACCTCACGTTTAGACACATGGTAAAATGATGTACCTGACCTCAGGACACCTTTCTATTATTCAAATGCCTTCCTGGTCTTGTGGAGGAGGTCGCCATTACAGATAAGCTTTAAAACATGCCCTTAAGATTTTTATCTTGACTGGCTGCTAGAGCCTCTCTTGCATTGTGGTTTTGGTTGAGTTTTTTGGTTTTGTTTGGTTTGGTTTTTTTATCCCCAAGGGTAACTTATTTCCAAACCTTTATATAAAGCATATATTTGATTTCAGCATATTATTATTTGGCTTTGGTCCAAAACGCATGTCCCCTTTCAGTGTTTTCCTCCAAACAGTGTCTTAAACCCTGAACGAATAGTGTTGGACGTGAAACCTGAAACTGTTTGGGGATATAAGAGAGACAAGGTATTAACCTTGAGACATATGTAATATGTCTCAATAGGCAACTGAAGAAAATACAGCCAATTTGGGGGATACGTAGGAGCTACTTCCAGTCCTGTACACTACGCCTTTGCCTATCAAGACACAAATTTTCTCCATTACTTGCTTCCTCAAGGGCCTGTTTGGCAAAGAGTATTCTGGGTCTCCCAAGAGCCAGCAGTCTGTTGTCTCCAGCACATTGTCGGCCTCTCTCTAACTGTCAGCGATGCACAGTGCCCAGTCTTGAATGCAAGCAACTGCAAAGACAGCAGACCTTGCCAGACTTCATTTTTAAAAGATGTTTTTAGATACACATCCATTCTGAAAACTATCAAGTATATAGGCATCTTCAAAGAATCTCTCACACGTCTCATCAAGTAGTGAGACAAGCATTTCTCTCTGTAGGTTTAGCCTAGAACTGCAGGATCATCCATAGCAGTAAGAGGATTGGTCTTTGCCTCTTTAGTAGTAGTTTCCTTCTAAGAATTGTGAGAAAGAGATGTTATCTAGTGCAATCACACATCCTCTGGGAAATAGCCTGTGACTGCAGATTAATTTCCTATAAGCCATTATACAGCCATCGGCTGTTGCTGACCGGACCTTTCCCTCCACAGCACACTTGTGAACCTCAAATAGTTTAGTTGAGTCTTGCAGATACTGCTTGTTTGTTTATCATAACACAGATTACTAAACATTGTGAAAATGTTGTTTCTGCCCCAAAGAATTTACTGTATCTTTCCTCTGTTGCCTATACCTACTACATAGGCAACATAAGTGCCGAGTGGGTGTTTTCTGCCTCAGAATGTTTTCTGTTGCTGACATTGCTGTATATTACTCACAGAGAAAAGGTAAACTTTTGATCTTTGAATTTTTCATACCTGAACTCTTAAAAGTCTCCTCAGTTTTTCTGCTGATGGGCAGGAGCACTGAATTTTTTAACGGAGAGCTGCTGCTCGTCGGCTTAGTGTGGGTAAATTTAAAGTTACAGCTGAAATAACGCTTTCCAATCTGTTGCCGACTTCTGCGATGTAGGACAACAGTTCAGACATTGAGCGTGATTTTCCAGAATCTTTTGAGACAGATTATGAAAGTCTGGCATATACCTCAGGAGGAAGTGCTTTCAAAGTGCTTTTTCACTGGCTTTAGCACAGAGCTTTGGGTAAGTTATCCACCCTCCTTGGACCTCAGTGAATCCGTCAGGAGAAGGGAGTGAAGAGTGGCATCTTGCTGAAAATGAGCTGCTGGAAGTCTGTTGCATTTCCCTTGGGAATAAACGCTCCGACAGTGAATTTCTACTGCCGTAGAAACTGCAAACCTGCTGCCAGGCCCTGCCTGCCCGAGGCTGCCACCGGCCCTCACCTCTGCCTGGGCTGGCCCCGTGTTCTATTTCACCCATTTTCAACACCGAATACTGAAATCCACGTCGAAATTTTTTCTTCAATCATGTAAACCTTGCACGGTGCAGAACATACTACAGAAAGTTTAATGCAAGTTTGCCATTTTCTGACAGCAGGAATCCCGTCTTCACCTCATGTGCTGACCATCAGTCCCAAGATAAACTCGGACAGGAAAAAGTAATGTAAAAAGAGGGAAGCAATCGCCCCTTTTAATCTTTGCTCCCTTTTCTTTCGCAAAAGGGTTGACAGCAATGTGCCTGCGGGGCGGACAACGAGGCAGCCGAACCGTGCCAAGAGAGGAGTACAGGGTTCCCCTAGTCAGAAGCAGGACGCGTTTACCCGGCTGCTCCCTAAGGGGTATTTGCGCTTGGCCCGGACAGCCCGCACCCCTGGGAGAGTGGCCATTGAAGGAAACTTGTGTTTAAACCGCCGTCTGCCCGAAAGTTTTCCCTCGCAAAGGCACGGTGCCGCACCCCGGCTACATGACATGGCGGCAGACGGCCGCCATTTTCCTCCCCTCAGTCCACCGCGCCCCGCCCCGGCCCGGCTCGGGGGCGGCGCCGCCACCGCCTCCACCACCGCCCCGCTGGTTCCTGCTTCCCAGGGACGGCGTCGCCCGGCTCCGGCAAGTCCCTCCTCCGCCTCGGCAGAGCGGGCCGCCTCCCTCTCGGCCGCAGCCTCCTCCGGCCGCAGCGGCGGTGCCCCTCGGCGCCCATGGCGGCGGAGCCTCAGCCCAAGGCGCTGACTCGCAAGCCCCTCCTGCTCAACAAAGTGGAGGGCTCGCAGGAGGTGGTGAACATGGCAGCGATAGTGCCCAAGGAGGATGGGGTCATCAGCGTCTCCGAGGACAGGTACCGGGAGCGGGCGCCCAC
>VXBH01010010.1:148554-158777 GCA_013400035.1 Rynchops niger | reverse complement strand
CCAGGCACTGACTGATGGTGACACCAGGAAAAAGTCCTCCTTCTTGAAGCAAACATTACTGAGGTCTGATGCAGTAAATTGGAGAGACAAGCATGCTAAAATGACTGTTTTGAAAGGAGTCCCACTGCCGATGTGGTCCCTGGGAACCTGCTGCACCTTCCTAGTTCTCCATAAATCCCATGCACACTCAGTTGTTAGATTGCTGCATCTTTTGATTATACTTCTTTTTATAACATGTTTAAGTGGCAGAAGAAAAAAATCCTTTGATCTGTTTTCGTCCCTTCCTTAGCTTGTCTGTCTCTAAGTACGTCTACCGAATATGCTTCACTGGGTAGTGTTTATGTTTGGAGGACTATTCCCATCTACTTCCTCGTAACAAAAAGGGCCTGGTGTCTATTACTAAAATATCACTTGGAAATTTAAACTATCATAGTGCCTCGGTATTTTAAAATTATTAGGTTTAAAATCACAGATGCGTGCCGAGAAGAAAAGCGTATCATTTAACCATCTGAACACAAAGGGAACAATAGGATGTATATGCAACTACAACACTGTTTCTTACCGTGTTGTGATAAAAGAGTTTGCTGGGTGTTACATAGCGAAGGGAATCCAGGAGACAAAAGCTTACCAGAGTTAGCTTTGTTCCTACCTGGGTTAATTAATAGCTGGTTAATTTCTGGGATAACAGGGAAGATTGCTTCCAAGAAGCCTGTTTTTTGACAGAAAGCAAACCACCTAACCACCAGTTTCACATCCCATTCAGCTTGTAGGCAGCCAATTTATAATGGCTAACAACAAAAATGATGGACATCATAATTTCGGTTTGGAGGAATAAAAAAAAGAGCAACTTTTGCTGTGTTGTTTGGTTTTTTTTTCCCCTCATCTTGCTTTGTGATAAATGTTCATAAAGGTGGTACGTAAAGACTACTCCTTACCCCAAGTCTTTGAAATTAAGTTTGCCTGAGACGTTGTGTTTGATTCTCAGCAAAAGAGCGGGGATGACAGTTATCTAGCATTTCAAGGCAGTGTTACAGCATGGCTGCTGTTCAAAGGGGTTGCTCTATCTGTTACGACTTTCTATTTACAGTGGCCTCTAACAGACAGTACTTAAATGAGAACTGCGAATGACCAAGCGCTGCATTCCCTGCAAACCTGCAGGGAGCCTAAGATGGGGAACATTATCCAAGTCTGTATTAACTTAATTCAGCTGTTTCAAAATACACTAGAACCTTGATGACATTTACTTAGTAATCAGCTGATCTGATTTTTTTTTTTTTTTTTCCATTTTTTTTTTTTTTTTTTTGCATGTATTTATTCTTTGCTAGATTCAAGCCGTTATTTCTCTGAGGCTGTGAAAAGTGGTTGTAAAGGTACTTCATTTTGTTGCTAATTAGTGTGGGGGTTTTTCCCTCTGTCCCTTTATTTTCTTCCACACCTATCCTTTTCTATCGCTCCTGCCAATCTTGCTTTTATAATTTTCTTAGCACCCATGTTAAGAGTGGCTCCAGCTGGTGGCAGCTTCACCGCAGCAATGCGTTACCATCACAAACAATTGTCTCAATATGCTAATTCATCAGTGTAATTTCATAGTGGACCTTTTCTGAATTCTTACAGAAAATCTCCCTTCCCAGCCAGGCCAATATTAAGAAATCCTTCATGAGACAGTTCATATTGTCTGAGGTTACACATCAAAATAAGAAAGAAAAGAGGCGGGGGGGAACAAATAATGAAAACCATGTAATGTGCAGTTTATCTGTCTTGCCTATGCAATACATGATGAAAAGAAAGGAGAGAACTCAGATCTAAAATACAGCAATTTCAAACCCTCAATTTCAAAAAAGATTAATTTAATTTTATTTTTCCTGTTCTTATCTTTTTTTAGTGAAGATCTTGCTGTTTTCTTTTTCATTTTCTCCATTTGCAGGAAACTTTCCAACAGTCTGTTAAGTTACGTGGCTAATATCAGTCATCTATGGCTTGTTTTCTCCTTCTTAATTTTGTCCCATGTTTAAGAAATGGGAGGAAAGGATCAGGAATAATCACAAAGAAAAACTATTCCTGCAATATATCCAACATGGTCAGAATCTAAAAATTATGCAGTACGTTCTTACAAAATATACTACAGCCTCATAGTTCCAAAATAATTTCTGGACAAAGAAAATAACATTGAAGTATAGAGTACGTTTTGTTTTTTTTTTTCCTTAAAAATTCTTTTCCTTTTCAAAGCCTTTAGACTACTTTTTTTTATTATTATTATTTGAAACTTCTTGTGTTTGATCATTCAGTACTGTGGACATTCAGATTTTTGCCTGAATATATCATAATAATTCACCAGAGAAATGACAATACACAGAAAAGATGCGGAGCAGATTAAAACAATTTATTTACGTAAGTGATGATTACACAGGTCAATTAAGGAATGAAAGCAACTGAAGCACAAACACAGTCTGATCCAAAAAGACCAAAATCTCATAGCTTGTGCTCGATACAGCAGGCATGTCTTCTACAGTAGACAGCTTTGGAGGTGGAAACACTTTGTGGTATAGCTGCCAAAATCTTGCAAAAAGGAGGGCAACCGTTTTGGCTCATGGTAATTCCTGGATAAAATGGACCCTTTCAACCGATGGCTGACAAAAATTAATGTATGGGATGTGCAGAGGTTGGAGCTGGACATGCACCATCTCCTGGGGTGTTCGGGGTGCAAGATGGCTAGACGAGGAAAAGTACAACAAAAATTATGCCCAGCATGGTTTTTTTCAATGGCGCATATTGGGCTATAGATTTTACTGCAGCATGGACAGCAGGTAAGCCCCTAGCAAAATTTCTTATTTCTACTACAGCACTGGTGCCCACTGAAATCAATACTTGTGACTAAAAAGAAGTAAAACATAAACGCTTATGAAGCCCAAGTTTACCAAAATCTAATTCTATGTGCCTGCTGTGAAATGGTATCAGTAGCAAACATCCAAGATTGATGTGGCAAGTTTCAGGTAAAGAACATATCTACTGTAAAGAAAATGGAAAAATCCATGGACGATTATTAATCAGTCTGCATCAGGGCACAGAATCAGTTGTCTATCTAAAAATCAATAAATCCTTTGGCGTATCTCCTGTCACAAGCTCTTTTATCCCAAATTGTTTTACCGCATAGGAGAAGAGGTGGCCCCATGCCTTCCCAACAAAGCCTTGCCTGCCAGAATACTTCAGCAGAAATTTCTAGGCTGAGGGCGCTGCCCTTCTAAAATTGAAGATAATATTCATGGAAGAGTATTACATGTTGACTTTTTTGAGGACAGGTAAGCTGTTGTGAAAAAAAAAATGTGGGTTTGGAAGCCTGGGGACGATTGTAGAATCATCAAATCACAGAATGGTTGAGGTTGGAAGGGAAGAAATTTGAATATTTGTTTTCATTGATTTCCCTCTTCCCCAAACCCTTCTGACTACTTTAATCCCTCATGGTTAAGTATTCTTTGTGAAAAATGACAAAAATATTTTAAAAGTTTGAAAGAGGGATCTTAGACACCATGATGCCACTATGTCTCTTATCATAGTTTAGAAAATTCTGAAATGTCACTTTGGGTCAACCAAACCCAGGATCTAAAGTTGGTTAAAGAAAAGGTGTTGCTTTGGGTTGGAAAATAATTATTTCACAGCTCTACTTCAAAGATAAATGAGAATTAAGTCAATTCCTCTACTACGTCTGCCTGACTGTATGGGTTGTTACTTCCTGCTGTTGTTGGAGCTTTATTCCAACTGGGCAAAGAGAAAGAGGGCCAGCAAGGAGTAATATAGTACTCTAATATGGCTATTTCTTGTATGAAAATGAGGCCAAATGACTTCTGTCAGTGCTCTCTACCCTCAGAAAAATCAAAAATCACTGCCACGCAAATTATAACTAATGCACTTCAAAATAAAAACGGGAAGTGATAAAAAAAATTCACTTCATTTTCCATTTTTGCACAATCTTATATTTACATGTGTGTATAAAATGATGACTAAGTCATCATTTGGCACAATTGTTTCCATTATGTGAGCGTGTTTTGCCCAGAAGTAGACACATTGTGCTGTGAATATTTCACCCATCTTCAATGGTGTTAAAACCAGACCTGACTCACAACATTTGAACCCGTAACCAGGGAGCTGCAGGGGGAGGAACAGCTGGCATTTTAAAACATGCAGTTTCTGTTCCTCATGAATCTACAGCTGTAGCTCAAATAAAGACACCCCCTTGAAGCTGAGCACACTGAAGTAAATTGTCTGCTGTGTATTTCGTTATGTGCTAATTTCTCAAATTATTTGTACTGCACAAAAAGTCAGATGAAAAGGCAACTAGGTCTCTCTCGTGCAGNTTTTTTTTATTTTTTTATTACATAGTGTTTGACACCTTCAGAGTTGCACCATGCTTCCACACGATTTTCTTTTGCAAGCTCTCCTCCACATTCAGCTCCCACTCTTTCCTCCATTCTGCCAGCTAATTAAACACATAAACCTGTGAGAAAGCCACAGCTAAACCCACCCTGCTGACAAAGGCGGTTTCTCAATAGGCCTAATGTCGAATGTGTTTCAGATGCCTGATGAAACCTCTCCATGAAGCAATACATTTAGCCACACGGCTGCCACTTGAGGATGGTGATTACCCAAAACTGTAAGGCAGGGACTGAGCACTGCGTCTGCATGCAGAAAAGTTTTAATGAATGCCCCAGCTATGGGTCTAAAAACGTGACGCTTGGGTGCAGGCATTGGTACGAGCAAGAACTTTATGGAGTAGACACTTACAACATTACGCTTATTGTTGCTAAATAAACTCATTCCTGACATCCGCAGCAAGATGTAATGGAAATGGGAGCTCATTCTGTAGCTCTTGTCACTAATTGGGATGTAGATGCCAAAATGATAATGCCTTAAAATACCTTGGATAGATGGATAGAAGGAGAGATAGGCTTTCTTTGCAGTCAAAACCACTCCTGCAATTTGTCCACTTCAAATAGCAAGTTTGTGAGCCCTGTGTGCCTGATTTATTAAATACACCCTTTGTATATTGGCTTTTTAAACTCATCTATTTTTACAGTTATAACATAATAATTATATGCAAGAATATTTACTGTCTGCAATAAATGTAATTAATTAGTCCTGGTACACATAATTTTAATTTTATTTGGTGACTACAATGCGTTTCTGATTCAGCAAATGGCACTGCTGAAAGCCTGGTAAACTAAATGCTGTTTCACTTAACGTTCCTAAATAATTGAATAAAAAGAAGTGCCGGGTAAATGGCGTGGTGTATTAGCTAGCATCACTCTTATCAACATGAAAGTTCTTTAAAGCCAAACCCCATTTTCAGCAGCAAATGAAAAGCCTGAGCAAAAACTCCATTTGCTTACCTCTTTTAGAAAAAAAGACATATTTTAACCAAATATGAAATATATGTAATTTTAATTTTAACAGACGTTGCATTTTATGTCAGTTATGCCATTAGCTTCCTGCAGAACTATTGGTAGCACACACTGGACCTTCATTTTTGGAGTCACCAAACAATTGCCGAATTTTCTTGACTTATACTACAGTCAGAGATAGTTTGAGCGATGCGGGGGGGCCGTTCTTGGAAATCACCCTCTTAAACTTCCAATGCCTTCACCTTTATGATATTTACCCGAGAAAGCAACAGACAGGCACACACACACACACAATGTCTATAGAGGATATATAATATGTATATTTATTTAGTAATAAGCTAGTGGGTAACATAAAACTATGTCATAGTTCTTGCCAGAACCATGTCTAAAACTTGTATATAAAAATTTATTGAGTAAACTGGCCAACAATATCAGTTGATGAGGTTTATTAACAAAATATTCTGTGGTTGTAAGGTAAATTGAAGGAAATGAAATAATGGCAAGGGGATTTACATATACCTCAGAGAGGTTTACAAAACCTCAACAGAGGACCTGGATAATGCTATAAAAGTACCAAATTACTTACCTGTAATGAAGGTAAAGTGAAAAACAGAATTACTTACCTGTAATGAAGATTAAAAAAATACAAAAACACCCTAAAATGTCTTGATTAGTCTGTGGCACTTGAAACAGGCTCCTTAGGTGATCAACTTAACCACTTCTTCATGCAGAAAGTAAGGCATATTAGCTGTGTGTATTTTTGCAGTAGGTAATGAAGACGAGACTGAAACGGCTGACCAATTCCTGTTCGTTAAGTGCATCACTTGTGCCAGAGGAGAAGATTCTAGGTTTTGTGAGTGAGAGACAGTAAGATGTTCAAGAGAAGAGAGGACCTGCTTGTCACTAGCATGTGTACAATAAAGTTGCAGGTTATCTGACACGTGACCGTGAGTGATCTCTTTAAAAAATATATATACATTGATAATTTTAAAATGTTGCAAACTTGGTTCTGTTTGGAAGAGGTGTTTGAGCCGGTCTTGGCAGAACAAACATAGGTGGAACCAGGCAAAACAGCCATGAGGTCATGTTGGAACCAACGCCGGTGCGTGCTGGCTGTGGTTTCTGGGTGCTACTGGGGGAGAGCGGTCACTCCTGGCATTGAAACTTCATCACCATGCTGAGCATTGGAGGGAGACAAAGGCCCTTAAACTTGTTCTGCTCTAATGTCCAGCGTCACACCCTCAGAAAGGAGGTCACGTCACTACAGGTCTCCAACTCGCGTGTAATCCACCTGTAGAGCTCTTGAGGCAGCGTCACGTGCGACGCCATCAGGGCGTTGACGTGGCTTCTTGGCACGTACTTCTGAATCATCTTTCTGCTTGCAAGACTTCCATCTCAGAACATTTTCTAGATGATTTTTTTAGACATAATTAAAAAATCCTAAGTGCATTTATAACCAGTGGCTGTAGCTAAGCTCTCTGCCAGGAAGGAGGAACTCAGGCAGGTTGTTTATTGCAGTGTAGAATCACTTGATGTACACGGGTTTATTACTTATATACCATTATTTATAAACTACTTATTTATTTATAAGTTACCTTATTCATTACCATGCCAGTATTGGGTTGCGAAGCTATTTTTTCCAGGTTCCCCACTTTTCATACTTTTCAAGGCAGTGAAACTTCTCTGCATGTGTAGCTTTCTATTGGAAACATGGCAGCCTAGCTGCACGCCATCAAATGCAATATCAAGGGCACGTGGATCAAGAAAGATTATATAGGTTCTATGAGAAGAAAAAAAAATCACAATTTACAACCTACCACACATATGCTAAAGTTTTATCAATAGGGTGGATGAGCCATAAATATGTCAATGATGTAACATAATCTTTGAGAAAATCCATCACTATTGTCTGTTAAGGAAAAAAAAAAGGTATTTTGATGTTAAAAAACGAAGTCCTGAAAGAGATGAGATGGATTATCTATAAACAGACAATGGATTGGAAAGCAGAAAGGAGAACTAGAAATACACAGTTTTTTTATTTTAGCAAAGTATATTAATTAAATGTTTTAAGTCCTGAACAATAATTGATGTGCTCGATTTCCTAATGATCAAGCAAAGCCTAACAAAATCTTCAAGTTATAAAAAAGAATTCAGGTTAGTCAAGACAAAAAAGATTGCAAGAATGTGCAGAAGCAGCTAAGAAAGTTTGTGCCTGCAGATGTCAAAGCCAGGTGGAGTTCAGTATCAGGATGTGTAAAAGAAGATGCTCAAGGACGGCTCAAAGTCCTTCTAACATGCCTGGGTTCTGACTGAAATGCAGGCTTTCACATGGGAAAAAAACCCACGAAAATATTACAAGTAGGACAGAAAAAGACTCTCTGTACTGAGAATACCATGCCACCTGTTTAAAACATATCATTCCCTCCCTTAAAATAGTCTGTTCAGATATATCGTTACCATATCGTGAAAGAAAAGTAAAAAGAAAAGAAGTGTAGGTAATGGAAATAATTCAATATGTAAAATACATCCCATCTGAAGAGCTACAAAAAAGGCAAGAATCCTCTTTTTAAAAGGGAATCCAATAAGAAATTGCATGATAGATGCACATAAAACAAGCTGCATGCAGAAGGTGAATCATACCCACATGTGACAAGGATGTTAGCTGAAAATGTTATGATAACAAGGAAAGTCTTGTTTTGCAATATGTGTAATCTACCCGTGGAAATCACTGCCACCAGATACCACGCAGGCTTACAGGTTAATGCAAGTAAACCAGATTTGGGTGCTGGCATAAATACTGAGGTTAACTATAGTTGTATTAGATAGGGTCTGTGTTAATTAAAGGATAAATACCCAACTGCTCCTGCTGTATGAGACAGTTTTGGACTCAGAGCAACAGAGATGAAAGCCCAAAGGGGAATATCCTGCATGGCCATAGGGTCTGCATTCCCGGTGAGGAATGTTGCCTGGAGCAGCGTCACTTAGGATGCCAACAGGGAAACATCTGGGGTGATCGGCCAAGGCACTGTAGAACTCCCTGTTTTCATATTTAGAATTGGGTTAACGGTGAGAAAGTTGTTACTGCCAATTAAACGCGCTCCTGGCTTTATAATGCAGCAGCTAGTTCCTTTTAGCTTACTTTTTCAAATCTGTTACAGGGGCTTTGAACAATGATACTGAAAAACATTTCAAGTACATGACTGTGCCTACTGAATTACAGAGCTCTTGATTAATGGCACTTGTTCAACACCACACTGACAGTAGTATGAAGTGTAAAAAAACCAGTGTTTCTGCCTGGTGTGTTTTCTCCTATGAGACAGACCAGACAGCGTCAGCACAGATTTTTTTTTTATTTTTTTTTTTTATATATTTTTTAATTGCCTCTTTTTTCTTTTTGTCTCTTGTTGTATTTTTTATTTTGCAAGTGTGGACTTTTGTCCTGCGCTGGAGCTTGGGTGAGGTGAGTTATCATCCAGGAGGTATGCAGCAGGTTTTGATGAAGATTTGCTACTTAGCATTGACTCTGGAGACAGAAAACTTCATCCCTGTATCCTAACGGGCAGCACAGCAGTGGGGAGGCAAAAAGGAGGGAGAGGAAAGGAGCTGAAGGCGTGCACTGGTCAAATCCATCAGCAAAAAAAACAAGCTGCTGGAGTATCCATCATGATGCCACTGGTGAATTGCACTTGACTGGAGGCATACTTCACTGCCCAGTATCAGAGTTTATGTATTTTACTAACCTTATTTCACTGGGTTGAGCCTGTACAGCTCTATGGGGCCTCCAGTCTCCACCAGTTTGAAATAAATCCCTGGTGAGCTGTATATCACAGCCTGATAAGGGTTGTGGGGCCATCCTTGTACATACAGGTGTTGCCTTGTATATACAGATGTTGCTGCTTCTGGACCAGAAGGTCAGTCTGCTCCTCTGGGACGAGCAGGGAGGCATGCCGTAGGACTAGGAGACAACAGCAATTTTTAACCTTTTGTTAGATTATTGCAAGCAGCTACAGCACCGGTGGCGGGGAGGGTTTGTGTTACTGCATCTATGTCCCCTCTCTTGCATCCCCCCCTCCCCCCAGCAGCATCCATGACACAGATTTCACAGCAGCGATAAGCCTAGTTTCACCATCAGAATTTCTTTCCCATTCATTATTTTGTTGTCGTGGCTAATGAGCACAACTGATCTCTGCGTGAAAATGCTCCCAATGCACCCTGGTCCTGTCTTGTCATCTTTAGGTGTGCCCTGTTCTTGGAAAAAACCCAACCAAGCCTGCCTCTGGGCCTGAGTTAAGAAGCGCTACAGAGGACCAGAGGTGAATTAAAATAGCTCTTGGAAATATAGCAGTTAATGGAATCATATGAGCAATCTATTTTTATGGTTTTTGTGGAATGAGCTCCAGTGAGTATCAGGAAAGGATCCTTCACTTTAATATATAGTACTGTAAGAGTGCTACCGGAGAAACTAGGAACAGGATGAAGGCCACTGAAAAAAAGAATTCTTTTTTTTTCTCTGGCAGTGCCTTGCTTTAAAGTAGTTTTCAGTAGTCTAAAGACATTTTCACTGCTGAAGCAACACTACTTCATCTGTAATGTCGGACAAAGTAATGTCCTTACCTGATCTTTCTCCAGTGGAAACACGCAGAGCCTGATTTCCAGCAACGACATCTTTTTGGTGGACACAATTTCACACCGGCCCTGTGCACCAGCTGTTCACTGCATCTAATAGATAGCTGCCAAAATGGTGACATTGCTTCCATTATTAATTTGAACCTGTGACATTTTGCTGCCCCCCAAAGTGGATAGAACTGGTAAAAAAAAAAAAAAAAAAAA
>VXBH01010010.1:129050-139514 GCA_013400035.1 Rynchops niger | reverse complement strand
AAATGCCAGCAGGTAATTAAAATGTTCTATTCCCAGCAAGAACTGAATACTTTCCATCATGTTTATCTTTCTGAAAATTGGTCCTTTTTCCATCGAGTTTAACCCAGCAGTGGGCAGAGTCATCACAACGAAATTTTGGTTCCCAGAGATGTTTGCTCGTCCGAAGCAGCAACTACTTCGACCTTCCCTTTCTGCCTGGAGTCCCTCCTCCTCTTCCTGCTTTATTTCTGCCCCTTGGTCTTTCTCTAACTCCCTGCAGGGTGGTGTAGCAATGTCAGTAATACCCACCTGCGGTGGGTGGAGGGGACCAGGAGCAGGGTCTGGCCCTGAGCATCCCAACGGCGGAGAATGGCCATGCTGTGGGGAAGCTGTGCTGGCAGTAGGATTTAACAGGTAATGGATATGTGTGTTTAAAGCATGTCTTCAGTTCAGTTTTATGATAAGATACCTGAACGAACACAAATCTCAAGGCTATAAACAGTGCCACGGATTTTGATTTTGATGATTAAAGTTAAGCGGGTTCTTAAGAAATCTGACTGACATAAGCACAGCATGTGTGTGTTTGCGTCTTGGAAATGTTTTGTTGAGTCAAAATAAATGTTACATCTATGAAGTGAAATTTCAGAGCTGTGTCCCCTCTTCTTTAGTTCATACTATAAACATTTCAAAGACCAAGACTAATGACTTCTTCATCCGTTAAAAACCCACATTTGAACTTCCATACCATTGACTGCCAGAAATTCATGTAACAATANAAATTCATGTACGACTAATATCAACATTTTAGCTTAACATGCAGACGCTTTGTTTTTAGAAACTATTATTTCCATTTTCGAAAGTGCCTCCTTGCTTTTTTCTGCAGTCTGGAAGCTTAGAAGTGGATTTATAAACAAAGGACTATCACAAGTTCACAAGCCACCAGGTTGCTCCAGATTTGATAAAACCATTGTAATTGAGGCCTCTGAATAAGACTGCAGTCCTTTGCTATTCTTAGGGTTTTTCTCATTATAGAGATGATTTTGAAACATCTTGCTCTTACTTTCAAATGTGATGATCAAGTTAGTTTTGTAATTTGCTATTTTGGGGTTTGTACCTTATTGCATGTTCTTTCTTGAAAGTGTATTTGTTTCACTTTTTTTTTTTTTTTTTAAACCAAGAAGTCTGCCTTTACCCAGGCAATGCATTTTTAAATGTGGTGTGGGTCCTTAATTTTACTTATGCCGTACCTTTAGATTTTGTGTATTTCTGTGACCAGCTACTTTTCCAACCAATTAGTTAGGACATAATTCCTTTCATTTTTTTACGCAGCAGATACCATCCTGTGATATCTTGTAGTTTCATATTCTTGTTAGCACAATTAGAGGGACTGTGAACATAATCGTAAAATCTCTGTATACCCAAAATAACTTTTAAATGGTTTTAGTATTATGGAGCTTTTTATTGAGGGCAACAACATAGAATTGCCTTTATATTCTTGATTTTAATTTCGGTGCATGCAGCTATTTTCTCTCAGCACTGAGAGCCAGAGTGGGTACCCATACTGTGTGCAGGCTGTGCTTCAGCAGAGATGCTGGTAGGACCTTTGTCATGTGCCTGGCTGTTTATCATGAAGATAAACCCAGCCATGCACAGTTAGACAGGGTGGCTGGTGGGATTCAACAGGGGCCACCAAGGAGCAGAGTCACAGCAAGACAAGCAGATGTCAATACCTTGTTTTTTCATAAAACTTCTAGGAATATCACGGCTTCAGACCATGCATTCTTGGCAATTTCATTGGAATTGGCCCAAAGGATGTTGAGAAGACACACATGGATAAGAGGGCATGCTCATGCCTTGTGGAACATGAGCTCTGCCTCTTTAGAGAAACAGATAAGAAAGAAATGTGAAGTGAATCTTGTATCCTTGCGTCTCTCTTGCCTATTGTCTACATCATCTGCATGGTCAAATTGCCTCTTTTGTTGCTTTGCCCACTTGAGATGCATGAATTCAACAGCTGATGAAGAGGAACAGCAGTAAAAATCATAATTCTAAAAGATCATAGAATCATAGAATGTGTTGGGTTGGAAGGGACCTCTAAAGGCCATCTAGTCCGCCCCCCCTGCAGTAAGCAGGGGCATCTCCAACTAGATCAGGTTGCTCAGAGCTTCATCCAGCCTGGCCTTGGCTGTCTCCAGGGATGGGGCCTCCACCGCCTCTGCTCTAGTTTAAAACCATTGTCCCGCGTCTGATCGCTGCATGCCCTTGCAAACAGCCCCTCACAATGGAGGAGACACCCTCCTGCTTTTCTTGGGGGCCTAGATAGGTAGTAGAGAGCATTTTGTGCGTCCAAAAAAAGCATCCTGGGAAGGGAATAGAAAGATCTGCAAGAACATCAAAGGCAAAATGTGAATGAGAAGGGCTGGGAGGACTTAAGAGGACAAGAGGGAAGAGTGGGTTGGGGTTTGGAAGATACAAAAGGTCCCTTGAAGGCTGAAGTCTGGCTCACGTGTGGGAAGAATCCTAAAGGATCCGACACCTCCACTGCAAACCTCACATCAATTTTAATTTCTTTAGCTGACTTCCACTTTGGTAGAATTAACTTCTTTCCAATTAGACTTGCCCTTAAAATAAAATGCCCTTGATCTTTGCTAATATTTGTAATGGAATCAAAATCCCCAAGGATAAAGATATTAGGATTCAGAGGCAAGTCTATGCTCATTTTTGTATTTACTTTTCTATTACCTTTCTTTAGAATTAATACTCTCCTTAGCCTGGATTCACCCTTGGAAGTCCACAAGGACCAGCTACAAAGCAGTCCTTCCTCCCTCCCTCCTGCTCTCCCCATACATCCCTGTGCTTGGGGGGGCAGTAATCTCCTCCTCATCACAGAGACGTGTTCTGGATGCAGAGTCAGAGCAAGCCTGTTCCTGAAGTTTCAAGTAGAAATTAAAGCAGTAGCTTCTTCTTACAAACTTAGAGGTTAGAGAGAAAAGGAAACCTTGTCCACATTTCCACTGTGACTTTTGAAAACTGTCTTTGTCCTGTCTTCAAGCCTGAAGAGCTGGTCAGACATTCAGACACAATGGCGGTGAAGACCACATTGCCCTGGTACTTCAGGCAGGACTGCTAAGAGTTGACTATCAAAATAATTATACTGTCATCCATCAAAACACTTTTTCCATCAAAGGCATCTCCATTTCAGGAGTCCTTTTAAAGCGTTTTCCAGCTCCTATACATAAAATGCAATTTAAGTTCAAAATACTGTTGATAGGTTTCATGAAGATTCGCCTCCATGAATCTCTTACCTCAAAGTCCCCAGTTATTACCAATATCACTGCTTCTGGTGGTATGCGCTGGGAGTGAAATACCTAATCAGAGGATGGGCATTTGTCGGTACAGAGAGGAGAGAAGGGGTGGGTCTCAGGAGCCTGGGAATGTCCAGATATTCTGCAAGGTGAAATTGTCCATAATGTGATTTAGGCTGTCGTCAAAGTGAAAGAAAGCACAAAACCAGATTAAATTGCCAGTGTCTTTCCATGCCAAACTTATCTAGCAGTTGCATGACAGACCATGCTGGATGCTCTTCCAATCTAAAGTGTTTGTACATCAGTCCTGAAATCTGATGATGGGAACTCAAAGTTTGCACAGAAACTGAAGTCAGGTCGTGTTTCTGTGTTTTGCCACCTTAGAGGATGGGTAATATGGCAACACCTTTTCACTTCCCACGTGCAGGAAACAGCGCTCTGCTGCTTGTCGCAGTGGGAGTAGCAGGAGACAGGAGTTTGCATGTTCAGGTTGCTGTTGTGCCTGCTGCCACTCAGGAAGACGAGCTGAAAAACCATGGCACTGTACTAAACCTTGGTGGTGGCAGCAGCTGGATCCAGCTCAAAGGAAAAAAAGAAAAAGTGCAAGGAAGGAACTGGCATGAAAACAGCATTCTTGGACATCGCCCCCAGTATATTGTGGTGATTTCGTAAACAACTGGACACCCTCAGACAGAAAGGCCATGTGGCCTTTGTTTGAGGTGCTTTTCCATTCCCGTTTGTCTGAGCCCATGACAGACCTGGCCATGTCTCATTACAGATCTGCCTGTTGAAGTAGTTTATGAGCAGGCATGTGGAAAAAACCACCACCAAAATGCCCAGGGGTTGTTAATCTCCAAGAGCAGCATTGTCCGTTTGAACAGTGATGGTAAGAAAGACCTGCAGCCTGCTCCTGCAGCCTGGTCTTGTGAAACGGTCTGGGCTGTGCGTACCGCCCCATCATTTCACTGATGTTCAGCTGGAAGACGTGCAAGTTCCTCCATCCCCTGGTAAGACCCCAGGCACCATTTCCAGAGCCCAGCCTCCTTTCCCACCTGATCTGGTCCCTCTCCTCTTGCAAATAAGGAAACAGAAACAGGGACTGGACTCCCAGCACCGTGCCCTGTGGATAACGATGCCCAGCGTTTAACCTGATTGCAGCCGCGCGCCGCAGGGGCTGGGGCGACGCTGCTTCATGCGTGGCACCATGCGTGATGCTGGCAAGATCAAGGCCAGAGCGGGAAGGTGACTTGTTGCTTCTCTGTCATTGCCAAGGTGATTGTCATTAGTTCTCAGCCCTTTGCCCCCTCTGTGGTGGCCATATTCACCAGGCACCCCCTTTAACCAGTAGCACTTAATATGTGCACAGGCTGCTGTCATTCCCTCCTGCCTACCTGCTTTTTTTCTCCAATCTTTCAGGCAGCAGACCCTGGTGTGTCAAAGGAGCTTTCACGGGGAGCTGCACAGCCTGGGGAAGGAAAGGTGATGTGCCATTTGTCTGAGGCAGCTTTTCCATGCCCAGGGCATTCCCAAACACGAATGGAGTTTTGGGACTTTAACAAAAGTCAGATAAAGGGGAAAGAGGAAGGCGTGTAATGAAAGAAACTACCATCAAGCGTAATGCAAGCAGTTTCTTCATGTTGTCCGAGGTGATCCAGACTGACAAGTAAGCAATGCTCCCATCAAGCACTTTAATAAAAAAGGATGCCATCTGTGTGCAATGCACTGGAGCCACAGATGTGCCCTGTTTAAATAAACTAAAGCATAATAGAAAGCTCTTGGCCAGCCCAGTGTATAAAATCGGTGAGTTTGCTTTTTCAATTAGCATGGTGAGAAGCGCTCCCTTCTCCCTTCTGCTATCCCAATTAAAAATGCTTTATATCTTTGGACCGTTGCCCTTGAAATGCTCTTGCACTAACTCAAGTGAAAAGTTTCACATTCCATTAATCGGGAATTTTAAAATAGGAAATACGGACAGTTCCTGTGTCACAATTACGTTTTCTTCTGCTTGGTGATTTAAAATAGCTCTCACTGCCAATGGCCACTCAAAGATTGTCCCCTGTGCTCATAAAATACTCATTGTGAAGGTTTCTGTGAATCTTTTGCCACTTCTGGTGGTTGCTGTATTGGAAAGAGATGAGAAATTAATTGTTAAGACAAAGGATCCAGTTTTACATTTGTTTACATCTTTTCTGGGTGGCAGCAATTCAGCGGTCACAGCTCCTGCACCGACGGTATTCAATCAGGAGCAGAAGCTCTTCTCACAGTGGCCACCAGGGCATCCCATGTCCTCCTGGGACAGACCCACGCGGTATCTGGGAACACTCTGGGAGCCTTCCCATGCATGGGAGTAGCTACTCGGGGTCTGGGATTTTTGCACTCCAATAGGAAAAAAACCCTGCATTTATGGAGAGGGGGAGAGAAGAAGGGAAGGGGGAAATCACTCAGTGACTGCTAGCAAACTGAGGTTAAAACCCCTCCTGGACACATGCAGGACAGTTAAAATTTAGGGAGGTGTAAGACAGCAAATATTAATACCTCCCTGTAAATTTTCAAAGCAGGGCTTAAGAAGGCTGGGTTTAAAATTCTTCTGGTGTCTCTGCAGATCTGAGCCTCGGCTCCATGCTCATTTTCTGTATTCAATTGAATGGCAGTGCATGAGGGGGAAAAATCCACACACCTGAACACAGCACCCAGTATACACGATCTTAGGGCAGCAGTTAAGTACTGCCGTGTAGCTGAACACTTCCTTTAAAAGCAGCTTTTATGCTATAAAATCAGCAACCAAACATCTCTGGGTTCAGTTGACCTCCACACTTGAGTCTGAATATCCAAGACATATGTCACCTCTTCTGCAGCTTTGATCTCATGTTAGAAAGAAAAATATAATAATTATCATGTTCAACTATGCTGACAGAGGATCTGATATTTTAGGAATGCTTTTGAGACGCCTAAGCTGAGAACAGAAGGATGCTGCATTCCTAATTAAGGCGCAGTTTGATCAGAGTGATGCTCCAGCTGAAAATAAAGCACCTAAAGACGACGAAGCTAATACCTCATGAAAGAACTGCTTGCACATAAGGTGAACGCTGAGTGATTGGCCAAATGCCTCCCTGACAGAGACAATAAAATTAAATTTTTCACGATAACATCACCACTTGCAGGACTGTAGAGGTCTGTCAGTTCCCAATTTAAATCATGATTTTTGAGGTAGAAAATGTTGATCCATACCCAAACACAACAGGCACAGACATGACGTAGCATATGAAGTGCCAGCCAAGAGATACTTGCATTTCTTTTTTTGACAAGTGAAAAATACTTTAATCCTTTGAAACATGACTGAACTTCAAACAAAATGCAGCATTGTCAGTCTTCAGTGCTCAAAAAAATGCTGCAGTATACTCATCCCTCCCAAATTCAAGGCGTTAAGTCGTAACATTATTTATATATATATACATAGATATGTACACAGACTTATAAACACATACACTTTTACGTACATATACACACATATATGTACATGTGTGTGCATATATATACACACACGCATAAAAGGAGCTCCTCATTTCTCCTCTTCATTTGTAAGTGATTATTAGGTGCCTGCTTCTCAAGAGAAGGACATTTTTTGTACAGTTGTTCAGTCACTAGTCCAGGTAAATTGCTTTTTTTTCTTTATTTTTCAGTCTTCCTTTTTTTCAGTTTCAATTTGTTTGTTTGTTTGTTTGTTTGTTTGTTTTTTCCTGTTTGTTTATTGTAGGCTTGGGATTTTTTAACACAGTCTGAAATTTTTGAACTTTGAAAGAGTGTTCCAGATATCACATCACATTCGTAAAGACCTGAGCGCTGAAATCGGAAGTTCAATGCAACATAAACTCAGCAGATTATCGTGTTTGGTTAAAAAAGAAATAAGCACTTCATTTCAGAAGAATGGGAAATAATTTCGTTACCTTTCACAATTATTTTCAAGACTGCGTTAAAGCACAATTAAAAGAAACTGGCTGAAATCAAACCACTTTATTCTGAAAATGCTAGTAAGGGATATTTCAGCAAGATTAAAAAAATAATTTTCCAACTTCTTCCTCAAGTAAGTGTCTGGTGAGAACCTCCATTGCCTAGAGAAGTCTGTGTGGCCAGGTCCATCGTGTGGAGCTGGTACAGGGCTGTTACAGCTGTTGCTTCAGGGACAGACCGAAGGCTGGATGGAGGCTGTCGTTGAGATGGAGGAGCTCTATGTCTGGCCATGGTCTCACCTTGCCCACAGGTCACACACATCTGGTACAAATATTGCATCTTACCCATAAATACATAGATAAATCTCACTGTTAATGTGAAATTTTTTTTTTAAGGACCGTGTAAATTAAAGACGTGTTGATTTTTTCGTGTAGGGGACAGACGCCCAGGTTAGAACAAATTGTCTGCCAGCGACAGTCTCGCTGTGGCCCTGGAGTTCAGTGCCAGCCTCCTCTGATGGTGCTGCTGCTGCGCCTCGAGGTAAAGGCTACCCCCAGTTAAGAGTCATCCCCTGGATCTCCCACACTGGTCCTTGGTCTTACATGGTACAATTTCTAAAGTACAAATGAGTTAAGGCTCTTGGAGCCACCACAAATTCAGCTAGCATATCTGTTCAGCAGATTTCTGTTGGTAGCAAACCCAAACGCGGAACTGGCTAGCAGCCAGCACTCGTATGCGCTAACATATGTTTTAACCTCAGCTTTAATGTTTGATGTAATTATTTAAAACGATGCAATGTGAAATGAAATGAGATAGTGCTCCCTTTAATGTTCCTTTTAAAAGATAAGGACGTTTCTTTTTTTTCACTTAGAACTGGTGGGAAAATCTCGATTGAAAGGAAGTTCCAACAAAACCAAGGAAAAATATTAAAGCTTTGAGTGAATATTTTTGCCTGGCTTCAGACAAGCTCTGCTTTCATCACATAGGAGTGACTGAGAGAACCTGAGGTTTTTTTCCCTCAAACAAATTATCATCCTTACATATGTTCTGAAGTGATCATCTTCTTTTAATTCAACACAAAAAAAGGCATATTCATCTTTTAAGCAACGACAGGGACACCATTAAAACACAAATTTCAGCATGCACCTGGAGCTTTTATTTGTTCTAATCTGTATGACATGGTTTCCCTCATTTCATAACAAAGTATTCACTTTGAATGGGGCTTTAGATGCTGTATGTGTTGCAAAAGATAATGAACTAAATAAACCAACACAAAGTTGCCTACAAGGATCACGTGAAAATAAATACCATAACAGTGAAACCGGCTTTGGAACTTGGCCGTTTATTTATCCACCTCCAGTTACATTTATGCCATGATAGGCAGAAAGACAAATTACTTATCGAGGTTACGGTTGCAGTTGCCTGGGGTAGGGAAAGCAAAGCAAGGAGCACTTTTTAATGTTTTCAACAAGAAAAACATGCACATTTTTTGTATGCCTCTGAAATAGTTCGGGCTTTTCTTCTGCCCGGTTTCTTTTACATCGTCACACTGCAATTCTGGTGCGAGTGATGGTAGCCACAAGTAACATAGTGCTGGGCTTTTAAGAACCCAAGACCCATTATACAGTCAGTAAAGAGTCATAAAGGTAATATTGGTCTGAGTCAACACAAACTGAACTGGACAGTCCAAATGCTCTGATCTGCTGCAGATCACCCGTTTTAAGATTCATGGACATCTTCCCACCAGAGGGTACCAAGAAATAAATTTCTGGTAGTGAAACTGTGCTCAGGAGCAGTGACAAAACCTCGGCCTCGTTACCGGTGCTGGTACAATGCCGTGCGTAGATGGGCTTTGACATTTCTAAAGAAATGCCCTTTTCATGGGGCACTCCCTCAAGAAGCATTCCCACTGGGAATAAGAATGAATATGCCTAAAACGAGGACCGTGCCCCCAGGATGTTATGCCTATCTGACTGCTTTCTATCTATCTGACCCAAAATTAGGCCTCGGAAGGTATAGTATTTAATACAGATACCGGGTACAATGTACCTTCTCACAATTAGCAGAAAGTGCTGTTTTGTAATTAAAGGGTGAAGTGGGGCATGATGAGCATATGGAAAAGGAGACCCTTAATAAGTGATGGAGCCTTCAAAAGAAATTGCTAATTAGTATGCATTTGATGTGTACTATACCAATTTTAAGACTTTGCCTGGAATAAATTGCTATGTTGGGTGTTCGGAGGAGTGGTGAGATTAGCATTTACAAAGGGGGCAATTTTCTGTCTTCTTGACTCTGTTAAATGGAGGAAATAACTTCCAAGGCTGAGGCAGTGGTTAGCCCATCAATCACCCTCACAGCTGGAAACAGGGGATCCCAAATGCTGAGATGAGTTAATCTGTCAGTTAATAAGTTCATAGTGGCACCATATGGCGCCAGGCCACTCCACATTGGGGCAAGGACAGCACTGTTTACACAGGCATGCTGCTTTCTCAGGTACCTCCCCGCTGGCAGAACCCTTTGTTCTGTGGGATCAATTTACTTTGCACAGTAAATTGACTGAACTGATCACTTCAGAGCACGTAATTGTTGACTAATCCCGGGGAATCATGCCCTGCCCATATGGGTGAGTTTCCTGCTCTGTCCTGGGGGCTGTTTTCTCCGGACGTGATGGACGTTGATTAAAGCTGCCAGTAGGAGGATAAGCAGCCTGTATCGACTTTAAGTGACAGAGGTAATGGGAGGACCGCCTTCCTTCAGTGAGGCTGCTTTAGGTGTCTCAGCCCGGCATTGGTCTGGGGGAGGACAGCACGCGGCATTCGGTATCACCGGTTCGAACGCCAACCAGCCCTTCTTTAAAACCCGAACACCGAATCATAGGTGAGCAAACAAACAAAAAATAAAATCAGCTTGTTTAAAGACACGTGAGCTGGGCAATTTACTGCAAGGCACAAACAGGCCATGCCTCTCAACCAGATAAGGGCTCACCCAGATGTGTCTTGGTGCTGCAGAATACTTAACTTCCTAGCTTTAACCTTGAAACTCCTCGATTTTGCAAGTAAGTTTGAGGACATCGTTTCAAAACACAGTGATTATTTTTTAACTTACGTAATAAAGCTTCAATCAGTCTGCCAGTGTACAAAGTATCCCATTTAATCTTTTCTTTTTAATCATGCTTCTTTTCTATAACCTGTGCTTTTCTGATTAGTTTCCAACAGCAGCGGTAGATTATTCT
>VXBH01010010.1:67193-129017 GCA_013400035.1 Rynchops niger | reverse complement strand
AAAAATCTTTTCCTTAGCAAGTATAATAAATAGGATATCTCAAAATATCAAAATTATACACATCTAGAAACTGTGATGCAGCATTAAGAGCAGTTTCCCAAAGGTGGGATTGTAGCCCTGATAAAATACAAACCCACATTTGTTAGAGGTTTTCCCTGTCTTGTCTCCACAGCAACTTTCTCATGTAGGTTGTGGGGACTTAACTTGTAAGTTGCTGTTTATTTCTGTCCCTTTGAAATCTGTGGACTGAACTGGATGGATAAGTATGACCTAGTAGATATATAAAAACCCCCTGTCTGAGTTATATTTCAAATCTGAACTGAAAGATCTACCTCATGGACAGTTGCCTTGTGAATTTAATTGGTTTGGAATTTTTATGTTCATTTATGGTATGTTGCTTTTGGATATTCATCTCAGCATGCAGACACAGTCATCATTCTGATAGCCAAAGAACGGTAAAAGGCAAATGTGCCTTCCCTTCCCCTTCCCTTTCCCCCTGCTCTCCCTTTCCCCCTCCCAAAAACCTGTTCATTCATTTTAACAAAGAGGTACTGGCAGGACACTCGGGCTCTCAGGAGAGAACTGAGAATTCTCCCAAACTTCAAATAAAGTTCGTCTTGTCTCTTTTCAGCAGTAGGTGAGAAGCCGAGTTTAGGAAACCGCTGTTCAGGAACCTTCTCAGATTAACTAGAAAGCATCAGGGACAAACACCGTCAAAACCAACGGAGGAAGCAGTAAATCAGGGTACACAACTTCCATGGCATTATACAAAAATAAGATGTGATTTTTTCAAGATGTAGAGCAGATGAAGGCACAGTGGATGAGCTCAGTTCATAGAGCAAAAG
The DNA here is from genome assembly GCA_013400035.1 of Rynchops niger. Taxonomy (NCBI): domain Eukaryota; kingdom Metazoa; phylum Chordata; class Aves; order Charadriiformes; family Laridae; genus Rynchops; species Rynchops niger. Next base: position 128,172 of record VXBH01010010.1, on the reverse strand, counting down.
GGCACTTCTTCACCTGCATTTTACTTTCTCAGAAAATAGAGTTTTGTGTGAAAAATACATGTGAAAATGTGTAAATAACTGAATATATGTCTCTTTCCTGCCTCCGCGCCTTTAAAGAAAAGAACATTTTTAAAGAACATTTTTCATTTTATACATGTTCATGTTCAAAAGAACATTTTTAATTTTATACATAAAAGAAGTAGGAAAGATTTCCTGTATATTAGCGATTGTGCTTTTAAATCCCATAGTAGATTAGGTCATACATAGTGTAACTTAACTACAATAGAAAGTTTTGATTGCAGGGTCTGACTTTATGTTTAGATGTACGACAGAACTTTTGGGGGGAAAGACAAAAGAGAAGACTTTGTTGATATTAGTATTCAGAGTGGGTTTATTTTCAAAATGACAAGCAAAAATAAATATTAACCAAGTTTTTTCTTTTAGGTGGTTTCACATTTAAGAAAAATGATGTTGAAATACAAACCCCTCAAAATCCCTAAAGTAGGAACCACTAGCCTTTTTATCAACAAAATCAAAATTCAGTGTCCCAAAAATAAAACATTCCAGCAGCATGTTCATAATGTGTAGGTTATTCTGCACATGAAATACATAATACAGAAAAAGACGGGTTGGTTTAAACCAAGTTTCATTTCAAAGTGAGTATTTTTTGTAGCTCAGCTTTGCAAACCTCTCAAAAGCTGGCTAATGGAATTACATTACACGTGTTTAATGCAGTTCTCCACACCCACCCTGCTTGCTGAGCTGCGTAGCACATACGATATATAACAGGGCAAGGCATTTCTAAACTCCAGGAGTTTACTGAATGCACTCCAAAAAGCAGCATTATTGTATCAGGGTAGAAGTGGTTGTTGCTGCCTTCACTTCAAATATAAAGCTGGTACAAATTCTAAACACTTAAATCCAAGAGATTCCACGTTCTGGGTTGTGAGTGTTGATTTATTTTTTTTCTTTTCCTTTTTTCACTGACTTCAAATATTCCCGAGCATGGCAAATGGCAGGATATTTGGAGACACCCTCATCACTGTTTGTTTGCGAGTTACCACTACAATTGTTCTCTCCCTGGACGACCCACAGAGAAGATTCCCGAAGTCACCACTGAGGCTGAGGGCACAGATGGCTTCTTTTAGAGATCCTTGGCAGAAAGATGGCAGCAGTAAATCGTAGTTACAATTAAAGCTTTATTTTTCTTAGCAGAATGATTAGTATAGCGCAGAATTTATGATTAGAATGGCTCAGGATTTCTACAAGCAGAATCAATGTAGTACAATTTATAAGCAGCATCATACAGAGTTTTTAATGAACATGATTTCACGGATGATGCTCCGTGCCGTGACGCTCCCCTCCCCTGCACCGGGCTGGCGGGTGCCGGGGACCGTCAGGGCCAGTGAGGAGGTCAGTAACTGGCCTGGCGCCNAATCAATGTAGTACAATTTATAAGCAGCATCATACAGAGTTTTTAATGAACATGATTTCACGGATGATGCTCCGTGCCGTGACGNAGTTACAATTAAAGCTTTATTTTTCTTAGCAGAATGATTAGTATAGCGCAGAATTTATGATTAGAATGGCTCAGGATTTCTACAAGCAGAATCAATGTAGTACAATTTATAAGCAGCATCATACAGAGTTTTTAATGAACATGATTTCACGGATGATGCTCCGTGCCGTGACGCTCCCCTCCCCTGCACCGGGCTGGCGGGTGCCGGGGACCGTCAGGGCCAGTGAGGAGGTCAGTAACTGGCCTGGCGCCAGGAACCTTGAGGGAGGGCAGGAAGAAGCTGTTTGGTTTGTCTGCTTGGTGCACGGGACCTTCAGGGCCTGATAATGAGGGTAAGGGAACGAACGCGTGACCCACACGGTCACAGAGGATGGCTGGCTCCCTCGTAAAACGGCGTTAGTCGTGCTCATCACGTTACCGAGTTCGGGAGTAGGGGGTAACAGCCACAAGTAGCTGCCAGAATTTGCCCTTCCACTCATGCTTTGAGTGGAAGGACTGGAATCTTTGAGATGCCAGAGACACCCAACACATCCTGGCTTGTGACCCAATTTTCACCAGGAGCCCCTGTCAGAGCCAGGCTGTGCAGGCAGGAGGTACCATGGACGTCCTCTCCCAAGGAGTATAAAGGATTTATCCATGCTGTTAATCCTCAAAACCAAGCAGACATATGAGGTACATGCTGTTCTGAGATCCAGTGACTGAACATCACTCAGATGGTCTAGTTTTAACCCCATTAGCTCTTCCCTCTCTTCCTGAGGAGCAGGAGACCACAGCAACTCCTCACCAAGCAACATCTCCTCTACATGCCTGCAGCTGCTGGCACACGGGGCAGGACCTTGGGAAGGAGCTCCAGACCCGAGCACAGAATTGCTCACCTGAATTTGGGCAGACAGCTTACCCAAATCATAAAGACTAAGCGACCCGATACTGAGAGATTTCAGCTTCAAAAAAGCAATTACATAATTGTGTCAAGGAAGAGTGAACCCTTGAATTGTCCTTCCTGAAAGTTTCAATAATTTCTTGCTTTATTAAAGTCCCCACATGAAAATGAGCTTGCAGAAAGGGCCTGACCTTACCCTTCACCATCTCGCAAGGTCCACGATATCGACACTAAGAAGGAAAAAGGGAACAGCAAACTTGGGTTGATTTGCTATCTGTCTTCAGAAGGTATCTCAATGCTGGTTTCCTGTTTTGCCTGAATATGTTCTTTGGACATATTATAAAGGCGAAAGGTGAACTGCTTTTGGCTTGTACACGTAAAGAATCACAATTACTAGGACTAGGGGCGATCTCAAATAGCTTTTCTGAGATCTAAAAGATATGATTTGTACAAAGAACCGAAAAATATGAACATTTATGCTTCTTCATTTGCTGAGTATAATTCTACTCAAAGAAAATTGTTTCTTTGAGTAAAATTCAGCTTTGAGAAATTCAGCTTCACAACTAAAGACACTGATGGAGCTTCAAATTCTTGGCTGGAATGGTAGGAAATGTTTTTCCATTTTTCCTCTAGGGGTAAGTCATCCAATTCCTGTATTTTTGAAATCAGCTGGGTTTTCTCAGACCCGTTATAAATCAGTCCTCCCGTGTGCGCATGCTCCTTACAGACAATGTCTCACTGGCTGCTCATTGCAGACAATTTAAGCCAAACTTTTTTTATACTCATAGAAAGAGACCATAATCTAATAACCCCCCATGTAATGAGGAGCAGCAGAAAAGGACAGAAACTGTGCAGGAATTAGAGCAATTCTGCTCTTACAGTTACGCTCAGGTAGCTGAGTGGAATTTGAGGTGCAATAATGGCTAAGAGCAACTAGAGAACTGCCCTACCCGCTTATGTCATATCCCTTTTGGGGGTTTATGTCTGAATATTGAGTGCAGGTCTGGACACCAATAATTATGGTGTTATTTGAGGATATTTTGCTGCTGTGTGTGATTGTGCATGCCTTCCTCTTATGAACCCCCAGGCACAAACTGATGATCCCAGGTAAGAAAGTTGCTTCTCCAGTGGGGTTGGACCCAATTTCCCTTGTGGAGATGAGAAAAATAAAAGATATCTTACCGTCCGCTGGGCTGTGAGGCACTGTCCAGTTTGCATTGTACATAGCAACAAGTGACCTGTTAAATGATGACAAATCCTTCAGCTCCTGGCTTTAGACCTCTGACCTCTTGACTCCCTGCCTGTATCCAGGGAGCAGTCTGGGGAGAAGAATGCAATAAATGGCTTGTAATCTAGTGGTCTCAAAAGAAATTACATCAAAACCAGCTGTTACACCACCAGTCATTAAAGACTGACAACACATTAACCGAAAGAGGGCCTTTATATTGTGTGGGCTTTTGCAATTGCTGAAGGTCCAGGGCTGCTCCCCCCTCCCCCTCTTTAGGGAAACAGCAGTAAATGTCATTCCAAGTAAATATGTCCTATCATCCTTTAAATTATGAGTAAGATGTGTTTGATTGCAGTCTCTTCTCTCTCGTTTTAATTAAGTGTGTCGGGGTGTGTTTCTCAGCTCTGAGCTTTACAATGTGTTCCCAACACATCGAGCACAGGGGTGACTCAGCACATAATTTCTGGGTTTCCACTTGCCTCTGACTCGTATTTAAACTTTGTTTTGATTATAATTTAGAATTTCTCTCTGTGTGTTTTTCTTTTGGAAATGTTGCATGTAGGTACACAGGATTTATGATGAAATAAAGTCTACATTGGCCTCGCCAGTTTCAGTGCTGGCACCTGAAATGGTTTGAGGCACAAGTTAAAACAGATGGTGCCCGACAGCGAATGTCAAAATTTTACCATGGGATGCTTGAAATACAGACTACATCTTTCTGTTCATCCATGCAGGCATCTAAAATACAGCAAACCAGCAAGCATCACTGGGGAGACAACCAAAAAATGGAGGAGCACTGTGGTGTTGGAGGATCTCACAGAAGCACGCATCCTGCTAAGCACCTCTTAGAGTCCTTCAAACCCAAAGCAGTTATCTACCATGTATTTGAAAAAGGGTAGAGATGAAAAGGAGAATGACTGAGAAGGAGGGTCAAACCTTTCTTGCCACTTTACCCTTCCTCATCTCAATGTTTTTCTTCAAATCTCCACTTGGGGCAATTCCCTCTATACAAACTCTATGCTGTAACCTAAAGGAAAAAACTTGATACTGGAAGTTCAGCCAGTAACTTCAGTAAAGTCATAAGTTTACCTCTGCTCTCTGTAAGAGGCAGTAATAACAATCAAAAAAAAAAAAAAAAAAAAAAAAAAAAAAAGAAAGTAGTATTTTAAATCACAGAGAATAATTATTTCCAGAAAGAGATTGTCTAAAAGTGTCAGTTAAGTCTCCTGCTGATGCTTGTGAAAAGTGGTAATAAGCTGAGGAAAGCTGGCAAGATGAGGCAGCTACAGCAAGTTAATGTGAAGCCAAATGATATTCCCAAAACTCAGAAGGTACTGTATCTTTTCTATTGGTAAAGAAGAGTTGGAGAGCAACATCTAAACTGGAGAAAATATATCTGTTAGTAGATGTAAAGTCCTCCTTACTTAAGCCTACATTGTAGCTGTAGGTGCCTAGGACCTGGCTCTTTCCCTGTTGGCCTGACTACTCTTCCAAGACTTCTCAAGCTTAGCAAACAGCAACATGCTTAGAAAAGCTTGTTCTGGAAAAACAGGACATACCTCTTGGTATTAGTTATAATACAGGATTAAACAGATAACTGTTTAATCCAACTAGTTAGTACTCCACTACAGTAGATGCTGGATCCTTCACCCAGAGAGAGCAGGTCTGGTTTTGGGAGGATCTCAGTCCACATCCAAAGGGAGATTCTGGATCACCAGGTATGCTGCGTGAAACACCTTTTCCCTCAAACCGGGCCATTAAATTTCTGTAATTGAACAAGTGAGTGAAGAAGAGACAACTTGATGGCTTTATGGACCTGTTTTGGGGGGCACTTCTTCGGAAGAAGAATGCCCTGGAACTCTGCTTCTTGTTTTCCTCACCTACATCCTCTGCAGCCCAACTCAGTGGCCTGGGGCCAGAGCCCTGCTGCATCTCACCTGATGTCCCCTTTCTTATCAGACCCATAGTTTTGCTTTTCCAGGCCTTTGTTAGGGGCCTCCCTTAGGACAAGGAGACAGTGTGGACACCACAAATTTCTGTTATTTCTTCTACTGTTTCCCATCCTTAAGAATGTGTGAGACCTGATGCCAGGTCATCGGCGTTTCCTCTTGTTTCTCTCAGTAGTCTAAATAGAGGCTGACAGAGAATTGAGGTTAACCCTGTTCCACACAACGTCTCGGTGTTTGGTTTGGAGGAATGGATCACATCTGAGCCCACGCACTAAAATTTGGGCAAAGCAATGTGCCTGGGGCACAATGGAGATATAGATAAAAGCTGGACAAGAGAATAGAATTACATTTTAGGGTTTCAAAAGTGCATGTTCTTTAGAGTAGTTTTACAGATCTGTTTAGAAACAAAGTGGTTTATGTACCCAAAATATATTTCTTTACACTTTAAACTCCATCAGACTTAGGACCTAACTGAGCTGTCTTCAAGAAGTACTGTTATTTTTGTACTACGTTATATTTAAGATGATAGCTCACTTGGTATGTGCATATATAGACTAAAATTCTCTGCTTTTGACTGTTTCCTTTAATGATCATGCAAGAAGAAAAGGAAAGCTCATTCTTACCATGACGAGGCAGAATGCCTACTGAAAACTCACCTGAGAAAATAGTGTGATGTAAGGGTTCTTTGATTCTTAAACGATTTTCTGTTTGCATTGATCTTGGGCATAAGTAAATTTACTTCGCAAGAAAATGGAAGAGAATATTTTTAGCTTCTTTAAGTATAAAGGAAAGAGATTTATCTGTACCAGCTAGAAGGAACATGTGGTTGCTGCTGATTTGGAAATTGACACCTTATGCAGTGGAGCAGTAGGAAGGCAAATTGACATAACGTACGTGGGTTATAAGTAGAAGAAGAGAAGGCAAGAAAAGACATCTCCTGTTCATTTCAATAAGAGCAAAATGATGATTGTCCTGAGGCTTCCCTTTCTCTAGCTTTACATATTCCTGCTTCTCCCATCCTTTCTTTTCTTCTCATATAGAAAAAGAGACTAAGAAATATGCTTGAAGGACTGTATGCATATGTTTGACAGCAGATGAAGTAGTAGTGCCATTTTGCTTGTTTGTTTGTTTTCAATAATAATAAAAATGTGCTCGTCCCTGCAATGTGATGGATTGCAAAGTTAATTCTGTGATATTGCCCAGAAAGACCAAGCACATCTCTTTTGTTTCAAATTGTTTGTTTCAGGCTGGTTGTTAACTACAGGGAGATTTTGGAGTCATCTCCACTTGTGGGGACTTTCCACAGAGTGCTTCTTCTGGAAGCTGGTGCAGATTTCAGTGCAGAGGCGTGAAGCACCCTCTCTGGGAAACGGTGCGTACCACTGGGAGTGCATCCCTTCCTATCTCAAATTGTACCAGCTTGCCTTTCCCTGGGTGCCACAGCTGCGGGAACCTGATGAGAAGCGGTGTTATGGACAAGGACTATTGGTCTGCAGCAGCTGAAGAGGCCCATTAATACTATACTGCAGCTGAAGTAATAATTTCTTCAGCTCTTGGGGGCCACAAACCTGTTCACTTTCAGAATATGCTGGAAGCTATGAAAGCAAGATTTTTCCTGGTAGATAAATAGTCATCCAAAAATTCCTAATGGGTCAGATGCCCTCATTTTTGCAATTTTTTTTTTTCTTTTCTTTGCTAAATCACTTCTCTGATTTCCTTGAGCAGTTCCTGATGCTCTAGACAAAATACTCTCCTCTGGGTAATTTAGCTTTCAGAGGGGGATTAACAAGTCACCAGTCCATGGATGTCTGGTATGTTCAGCTAAAAATTAGCATATACAATTGCTGAGAAAATACTGAAATAATCTATAGCATTAAATACTCCCTCACATATTTTGTGCAAGTTTTCTGTACTCTGAACTGGATCAATATTTGTATAACCAGAAAATGCACTTTGTGCAAGGAAAAACATTATTTTATAAATGCAGAACAGGAGGAATCAAAGTTTATACTCTTCTCTGTAGCTACCTTTGTATATTTAATACAACGCACTTGCAAACTGATTTTCTATTTATAAATCAGTACAGCTATGAGCCAGTCATGCTCTTCTGGAAACGTACTGAAACAACTGCTTATTTATCTTAAGGCTTCCTTAAGCCACTCCTCACACTTGTAAGGCCTGTAAAGGACTTTAAAATGTGTGGAAATGTCATTTAGTCCCAGATTAAGGACCTCTGCCCTCTAGAAAGTGCAAAGCAGCGTTAGCAGAAATGCATGTTAAGTTCACTCTCTTTAACAGCAAGCGTCTGAATGACACTGCAAAATTATATCCTTTGTAGTTCTGCAGTGAGCTGAATTTTCATTTTAGGTTATTATCTTAGCAATAGGAGTAGTCTTTGCATTTTTGCCAGTATCTCAGTTGTATAGCAATGTGTCTTGGGCAGGTTTTTCTACCATTGCTTGTGAAAGCCAAGCTTGACCCTCTGTTGCTCTCTAAAGAATCATTTTATAGACTGAACTGTATGTTTTAGAGACCACTGATGTGGAAACTGACAGTCTCCAGGCTGTAAGTATCTTTGGCTGAGTCACTTGTAAACTACTGCAACTAAATGACGGTTTACCAGCATGCAAAGCCATTAGAAATGCACAGCTGAGTGACTGTGAGTGCATTGGAATGACATATTTGATCTCATTTGCTGTTTATTTTATATGCTTAAGTTTATCAATCAAAGCCTACAGGCTGAGGACAAAACGTAGAGATAGCTGTTTGAAATCCGGCAGCAGATCTCCATTCAATGCAGCATTTAATAAGGCATAGATAATGTTTAAAATAATATAGATTATGAAGCCCGTACCCCAGCTATTAAGAACTGTGTGGCTCCCCCCAGCAGTTAGCCTCAGAAAGCAAGGGGAGACAGCTATACCGTCATGTACGTATGCACACAAATGTCTGTATGTAATTTCTGTGTATCTGCCATGAACATAGATGTCTGCTTATCAACTGTATGTAACAGATGTGTCGCAAGCAAAAAAAGAAGTGCATACAGCTCTACATTTAAATATCAGCTGTACATGAATTCATACACACATACATCTATAAAGCTACAGAGATTTTACAAGTATTTATATTTTACGGATCAATCGTATGTATTTATAATGCTGTATTTGTGTGCTTTGCACAGGGAAAACAACGCAAACGTATGCTAATGTGTGCCTGATATCCACGACTGAAGTTTATACACATATATTTGCAAAAATGTGATCTGTCATTTTCAAACAGCGGATCTAACTCTTTCCTCCCACATTTTGGCCTTGAACTGCTGTAATTTCGTTGAAGAGAAATATATCATTACAGATTAACTCCAGCACAGGAAGCTTCAGACTCAAGGTCTGCAAATTTAGTACCCAATAGGCTCCATTCTTGAGATAACGTGTTTGGAAGAAACAAGTCATGTCTGCTGTCTTTCTTCCTTTATTTGATATTTGATATTGCCTCACAATGCCCTGTGGAATGTACTCACAAAATAATCTCTGCAATTTGGTAGCTAAGTGATGGGATGTCTGTGATCTTGTTACAAGTCACAGCTGGACTAAAATTTCCTCCCCTTTTTTTGGCTTAAGCTAAAATATCACGAAAGGGCTGTCGTAGAATTATAATAGGAGATGGACTAGGTCTGAAAAGCAATTTCTATGTAAAGAAACTAGGAAAACCTGCTAGTCTAATAAAAACTGGTTTGTTTATATTCTGTGTGACTTCGGTTCACACTTTTCATAAATCTTCCCAGTTCTCACACAGTCCCTTTCCAGGTGTCTTCTAGAGCCTGTAGTTAATAAACTACCCAGTAAGGAAACTACTTTTTTCTTGCTGAATTTAATCTAATCTTCATATGAATTTTCCAAAGAAAATTTAAATTTTAGAACCTTGTTTCATGTAACCTTCATTTTATTCAGCATGAAAATAATTTTCATTTACTTATCATTGACAGTTATTTTCAACTGTGGAAGGATTAGAAGTCACAAGAAAATCTGTTGTTTAGTTTTACTGATGCAAAATTAAAGAAGAATTTTTTACAAATGTTTATGTCAGAAATGTGAGTACACTTCTCTAGCATTTCCCTTCTGTTTTGGCAGCTCATTGAAAACTCTCGCAACTTTTTATGGACAGTAATACTGCCCATTGATGAATTGCTTTCCCCTGCTCACAGTTCTGATGATTTTGCAGGAGTTGTTAACACAACAGTTATAACCACAATTGTTCATGTTTTGTCTGCATGTGCACTGGCCCTGGTTATTAATTGCTGTCTAAAGGGGAAACGAATGTAGAATCCTGAGAAGAAAATTAATATTTCTAATTTTGCCTCCAAACCAAACACTTCAGGTTTACATTTCATTATTTCATCAGTTTGTTGGCAAACCATGGTGAAATGTTTTGTGTGAGTCAGTGGAGAACTTGTCTGGTTTTACACTTTTTAAGTTTCAAGAAAGCTGTATAGTTAGAAAGACTGGGTAGTTCTAGGTTGTAGTGGTGATAGCATCAATACTATCTCATTAATTTCCCCTCCAGGTCAGGACCTAACTCATAACTTATGTTTTATACTTAAAAAATTTATACTCTAGCATAGGGATGGCATTTTTTTTTTACTCGAATAAGTAAAATACTTCCTTAGTTTGTCAGCCACACTAATACAAATACTGTTAAAAATTTATTTTTAACATGTTTTTGCTGAAGTTGTTTGTAGAAAGGATGCTCCCCCTTTATTTCTTAACAGCATTTCTTCAGGAGCTGGAAACAAATTGTGGACTAATTAGAGATAAAAAATGGAAGTGAAATTTTAACAGTAAATTCAGTAGACAGGTATTGATTTTAATGAAGTCAGTGTAAAACATGCAATTACCACATGACCTTCATAAATAATGAGTCAAAATTGTCATCAGATGAGGTCAACAGAGAAACTCAATGATTTCAGTGTCCTGAGGCAGAACTGTGTGTATTTTTGTGTCTTGACTATAGGATACTCTTTGAATTTTTCACCTGCAAGTCAGCAAATAGTATAAATTGTAGAAATGGTCTAGCAACAATCCACAAATCCAGGACGTGGGCAAAGCTGGGAAAGGTCACGTCTTAACTTTATCATTCTTTCCCTAAACAAGGTGTATGCTGGGGGAAGCTACCCAATGAAATTGACAAAATGCTTAGCAGAGTAAGAAACTTTCAAAATGTAATATGCTAAAGTAAACAGCATCCATATCTGAAAACTGCATGTACAGATCAGCTCATTGCAGACCCAGAAATGTTCTCCTGAACATACTTACTGACCAGCAGAGATGCGCCTCCTTTTCTGGGCGGAGAAAGTATGAGTAGAACAAAATGAAACACATACTTGAAAACGTCATCATAAAATATGACTAGCCCCGTGACTCTTTGTAAAATAATCATAGCAATACTCTTTGGCTAAGTCAAAGGGAAATACTTGAAATAAAGATAAATTCTTTTTCAAAATTAATCTATTCCTTGCTGAGTGTTAAAGGAGAAGCATTCATGGTGTCGCACACACACGCACACATACACTTACTCCCTGATGCGCTTTCTCCATCTTCAGGCTCAACCCTAGGTTTCCCTCAGGTATCAGATTTTATAAAATAATTAATTTAATTGGAAGGTACAGCAGTAAGAACAACCTGGGCNTTAGTCCAATGGTGATTTTTGGTCTGGGGTCATCCAGTTGGATTCTTATTCTGTGTCCAGGCAGGCAGGCTCTTACCTTGTCCATTTGCAGTCTACACCAAGGGTTGGATCTCTGTACCTTCTGTATCTTGTGCACCTGGCCTAATTGGAGTCAAAAAGTCCTGGACTTGAGAGAAACGCTACCGACATCCAATAGTTTCTCATGCTAAAAGATTAAACAGCATTGTACTGTCTGCTAGGAAGAATGCTGAGAAGAATAGATTTCTGAAGGTTTTAGCAAATCTAGGTACTCATGCTAAGTAGAGCTAAGCATGCAGCACAAATCACACCAAACTATAATCCTAAATAATTTATTCTACTTAAAACTTACTTATTTATGCTGAACAATTAATATCTCTCAGCACTGAGGAGATATTTCATGTGACTATGAGCAAGTCCTTGCATTTTGCCTACATAGTAGAATCTGTGGGGATGTCGAGGGCAGACTATTTCAATTGCTTGGGAATAAGCCTAGTGGGTAATATTTTTGAATAAAATTTTCATACTGTTTTTTTTTTTTTTTTAATGAAACAATTAGCCCAAAGCAAAGTTTAATCCCAAGTAGATAGTTCCCCTGCAATGACTATTAAATTGTTCTATAAAAGAGATGCTGCGCAATGTTTTTCATGTAGACAGCGTCTGAAAATGCAATGTTTCCTTTGTTAGGCTGTGCAAGAGGGACAACAGCACTTCCCTGCATCGTGACAGTATTCTAAGGATAAGTACACTTGCAGACTTGGAGGTTTTGAAGTGATGGACGCACCAGTATCTAAAATTAAGAGAGTTAAGCAGATGAATAGAATATTAACTTCTGTTTCTTCATCGAGACTAACATTGCCACCATGTTCTGCTGTGTAACATTTTTTCAGTTAGGAATTTGGAGGCTCACCCAGTGACTGGAGGAAAAGCCGAGTTTTATGACTTTGTGCCAGCTGTGAAACAACAAAAAGGTCGAAGGAAAAAGTTCTTACGGACTTCACTGGGGTTTTGGATTGATGCTGTCATAGCATGTCTTCAGATACAGAGTGCGAATTTCTAATATAGAGGAGACAAAACCTATAAAAATGTGTAAGCTAAAATGCTGCAGTTATTTCAAGGAAGTGTTTTAACAAAATGCCCATGGCTTTTCATGCCATAACTCAGAAAACAAACTAACCAATAACACATTGGTTAGTTACAATTACACTGGGAATAAAAAAATAATAAAGTCAGAAAAAAAAGCACAGGAATATCACGTCAGAGACACTACTGCCAAAACAGGGTTTTCTTCTGATAACTAATGATTCTGTGCCAGTCCACTACTTCCACATAAGGTAATATATGAATCGTCATACAAGTTAAGCTCATTTTTAACCTAATATCGAGGATCTGCATCGTTTTAACCCTCACTGGGTGTTCTAATTTTTTGGCAGAAATTAAACCTCCCGTTAATTTGCAATCACATTTGCAATCAAAGTTCTGATACTTGCCATTCCCATTGGGAAACTGTAGGTGTTGCTGAAGCTGCATAGTTGCATAAGCGAAGCAGGTGACCTAATACACCCCTAGAAGTATTGGTTAATACTTTTAACACCTTCTCAAGCAATCTGTTTTCCCACTTCTGTGTGATACTTGAAAAGGCATTTGCATTTGATGCATTCCTCATCACTTGGGGCTTTTGTTCTGCGTGTGGGGTGTTTTTTGGCACTCTTAAAGCAATTTTCCACCAGCCTGTATGGATTTTAGCTTGTAAGAGAATCATGCCCTACAAGAAGCTCTGCAATGTGGGGAGCAGACTGCAAGAGTTATGGATTTCATTCTAATTTAGAGGGAAAAAAAATCAAGGTCTGTTAAAAGCGGATTGTATTCTGGGAACTTCGGAGTACATGGGAGAGAGCGTCTTCATCACGCTTTAAAAGAAGGTTGTATAACAATACACTCCAGACAATACTGGAGTTTAGTCTTCCAGTTTATTGCACTTGTTATCCCAGGGAGCAATTCTCCAAGCACAATCTGTTTCCAGTCTTTTTGTCATCAGAGTGGAAAGATCAGTGGCCTTTGACATGGCATGAGTTGCTGAGTGAATCAAGGGAGTCTGCGCCACCGGGACCAAGGACAAATATCGGAGCTGGGTTGAAAGCAGTTTCAGAGCCTGCCGAGCACCAGGAGTTGGCCAGAGATCCCGGAGAGCCCATTTTTCAACTTGGCACTTGGTTTTCCTGGGTGCAGACAGCTTTCAGAACATCGTATTGAAACATTGACACTGGAGGCACTCCTCGTTGCGATATCACTGTGTCACTCACTCAAGCATCTTCAGAAGGGCCTAAAAATAAGCCTGTCAGTCACAACAGTAACAAAATAGAAAAATTCCAACAGTCTGACATAGCTGAATAGAAAGATTTACATTTCATACCATGGGTGAAAACACAGAATGAAGTCTGATAAAAATGTGGTGTTTTCTAGACAGATCAAATGAAAGAATGACTATAATTATCTCTGTACTGATGGTGCTTGTCTCATCAAAACAGCCTCAAACCACTCCTCTCCGTAGCATAATTTTCTATGGTATAACTTATTTGTAACTTAGACAAGAATTATGTTGCAATATAAAGCAAAAAAAACGATGTGTTTTTATTTGTCTTTCTACTTTTTGCATGCAAAGTCAAATTTAAAAAAAAAACACAATTTAATGTGGATTATATACATGGTACTTTTCAAAGTGTGTCTGCCTTAGAAAAGCTTGTTAACAGTGGTCCCCTTTCCAGTATTTAGGTTCTCCAGGCAAAGTTTAAGGATTTCAAGTGAAGCCGTTGGGTGGCTGAGTTACCGTACAGCCTTCTCCTCTCTGCGCAGCGTTAGCCAAACCAACCTGCGTGACCCCGAATGGTGAAGCCTGGTGGGTTTCCCATTACTCTGGAAGGTCCCTCGGCCACTGTGGTACCACAGCAACCGACGCATGACTGCTGCTCCTGGTTCATGCTTATCGTCTTTGAGTGAGCTTCCACCCATGGTACCCTCCAAAATCACAACTACTTTGCAACACATGGAGGAGGAAATAAAGTCAGCCTTGTCCAAAGGGACCTAAACTTCTCTGTAATTCATCAGAGATGAGTACTGACGCTAGAGGGCTGATCCCAAAACCTTCCAACTGCAATTTTGGGAAGTCTTGGCTGCCCTGATAGATAAGTATTTCTTTTCCTTCACCAGACTGCCTTTGTCTATCAAAATACAACAGACTCGTTTAAGATCTCCCTAACGATGTAGACTGGTTACCGTTTTGAACTTGAATGATTTCTGACTGCCAGGAGTTTTCAGTGTGATGGAAGAAGTAAAGCGGCAGAAAAAAGAAAATGCGCCTTCTTTTCTTTTTCTTATCTCCTCTTCTCCAACTTCCCTGAACGAGCTGTGTTTATTTACGTAAGTTTTACGTTGCTCTGGTCTTCTGGGGCTCTTGGAGGCCAGAAAATTCTGCTTTAGGGAGACGACGCTGCTCACAGCCCTTGCATGTGCCTTTGCTCACCTTTTCGTTAGAAGAAGAAAAATCATTTAACAGTAGTACTAGTAGTAGTTACCTCATTTTCCATATGGGTCATTGCACTGAGGCAAGTACAACAGAATAACATATAAAATCTTACTTCTTCAGTACTCTACCCTGCTTTAAAATTATGCATGTTTAAACACGTGCTTCTGTATGAGAAAATTTGGCCAAATACAGCTCACTAGCTCTTCCCTGAATATATTAATTGATACAAAACATGACCCAGGGACTTTATTTGCTCTGCAGCTGGTCCAGCTCCAATTCAAAACGTGTTTGATTTCATTTGGGGTGAGAGCAGGCTGTCTTTTTGGTTGGATTTTTTATATTTTTGCCACTATCCTTTTTTTTATCCCCCCAATATTAATGAAGTTGTTATCATGAGGTGGATGTCTTTTGACACTATGAAACTTAAAAGAGAAAAACTGATTGAGGACAGATCACTTATTTTCATCAAATGAGCTTCCAGCCGGCTGTGTAACACTGTCAGAAAGCTGGGCAGGGGGAACCCACTTAAATACCCTACAGAGCCTGCCAAAATGATTTTTTCTTTGGAAACTGTATTAAGAGATACGTGATTGCACTACCCTTTTCTTCTTTTTAGCATCTCAGTTTTAAGATACGTAAATATCTGTCTTTGTAGAACACCTGGGAAGTACATCACTGACAATGTGCTCTGCAAGAAGGGATTTGGTTAAAAGATGCCCATAAGAACTAGAAAATAATTTTATTATCAAAGAGTGGTAACAGAAATGGACGAAGTTATATGTTTGATACAACACAAAGTTCAAAGAATGGCCTAATTATTTTTTGACATTTTTATGTCTTTTTTAGCATTTTTGATGTATTTAAGGCAAGAAGGTGGTTTCAGAAAATGACAGGCAAGTGATAATCTGAAGGAATTTTAATATTTTAGTGATCCCAACAAACACTTTCATAAAGTATTTTTGTCAGGCTTTGTGAGGCTGGTGTTTTGGTACATGGAATCAATGTACCAAAGAAACATTTTGGTACACTGGTTTTCGGATGGCGCTTCTTTGGTGAAATGATAACGAGCAGTGCAGGATTTGGGGGTTTTGCCTTCAGCTGTCTAAAATATCTCAAACACTGAAGGAAAAGATTCCTAAAAATCAAACAGTTGTCCCTGTGATTTCTGAAGAAAGGGCTGGTGACTATGCTGTTTGTGAGCTTCCTCGTGCCAGGATGAGGATGCTGCAGATATAACAAGGCTGCACTGGCTTATTTTCCAGCACTGATTTCTCTCTCAATGCAAAACCATGTTATAAGTCTCTTGCACTTGACACATCATAGCAGAGCTGACACTCCCTCCTGAAATATTTGTTGTTAATAACCCATGATCACTTCTTCATTTCTAGCAGGCCTTTTTTAGGTGAAACTTGTTTTCTGTTGGATTAATGTGAGCTACGCAAGTATGTAGGCTTGTGCTATGCAGTTCAGACAACTCCTCCTCAAAGTTCCTCAAAGTTTTATTAGACCAGGGTCAGGCTGATCCTTCCTGCTCTCTACACTTACCTACTATGTACTACTATATCTGTTATATACTTTACATAATATTTGTGCGCAATTTACAAAGAGATAACGACCTGTACAAACTACATGCTACTACCCAAACAAGTCAATAACGGTAGTTAGAAGGATAATTAAGCAACTACGTGTTGTTTAAAAGCATAAGTGAAATTATGAGCATGTGTCTGATTTACATGCCATCTAAACAAACAACAAAGATTTGGAAATGCCTCGTGGAGAAACAGCAAATATGCAGAGCAGCATAATGACTTCCTAGCAATTGTGGCATGAAAGATACTCTTTGCAGTTCTCACAGAATGTATTTACATCACTATTATGACAAAATTATCTCCTTTAATATGTACATTTAAGCTTAAGAAAATATTGTAAAAATACTACCATCCTACTCAGGACTCTCCTACTTATCTGCCGGTCTTAATGACTAACACATTTGGATTTAATCATTTTGGTTAACCGACATTTTGTTTTACTTAATCTTTCTAATCCTGTATGACCACTGCAGCTTAGAAGGGGTGAATTAGGTTTTTTTTCTTAGCACAGTTTCAATTTTTGCATTTATATCTATTCTTATGCTGGGGTATGTATCCCCTGTGATCAGAGTCTGAGCCTGTGTTTATGTTTTAGTTTTTCAAAAGGATACCAGTTGCAAAACTAACTTCTATGATATGGACATACTCCTCCTTCCCCAGTGGAACTTGTTCTGATGATTTCAGGGCAAGAGTTCAGGATTCCCGAGCTGGATGCCTATTTCATGCCGTAATCCATCTCAATGATTAGCAAGTGAAGTTAAACAAAAATAAAGGTATTTAAATTATATCCTTCTAAGTTTTTCTAAAATCTCATGCTACTTGATAGTTCCAAAGCCAGAGGATGAAGAGGCAGGAAAAAACAATGTCTGATAGCTCTAGCAGTCTTTACTTTTAAAAACACATTTCTGCCTAGTGATGCTGTGTGCAGTGCTATGCTCCGTATTCACCAAAGATTGAATTTCAGTCCTATTATAGAGTATTAGAGATGGTATAATTGTGAATGAAAGAGTCAAAAAGGGAGAAATGTGCTAGTGGAAATTTCTTTCTATACCTAGGACAGAGCCAAGAACAAGCAACAGTAATAGAAAGTCTGGAATTTAAAAAAAAAAAAAAAAGACACTTGGAAGGCAACAGTGGGTAAAGCTAGGTATTTCCAAGAAACAGGCCTGGAAAACTAAAATCCTAGAATTCTAGCTGAACTATGCAAGGATCTCTCTGAATCATAAATCACTGGTTTATAATGAATGCTAATGAACTGGCAGTGGATTTCCAAAGGAGGTTTACAACACTCGGTACAAAACTTAACTTGGGTTGAACTAGAAAGTTACAGATCAGTCAGAGTAACTTTAAGCAAAGTTACACAAATCTTGCATTGAAGAAAACAATTAATCTGGGAAGCAACTAGAGAAGTCTAGAATTAGAGAAAATCAATACAATCATAAGAATGCTTTCACGAAAGGTGGAAGTTATATAATTCTTGATTTATTTTTGCATGATCATATATCTGGTCAACAAAGTAGTTTTCATATAGTATATGTTATAATATAGATGAATTTATCCAATAATCTGTGTTGCATGATGTTTTGCAGTTTTTTAAACAGACAGTAACTGAAACCGAGGGAGTTGACCCTGTTTAGGTTAAAATCTGACTCATCTTCTGTATTTTGAGATCAATCAGTAAGGAGACATCGAAGATGGACCTTCCTAATGAGATCCCCCATGGACTAGCTCTTATTCCAAAACTATTCAGTATTTTTATTAACACCAGACTCTAGGTTGCTGGTGCTACACAGACTTGTGGAGCAGTATGCAGCTATGGCATTGAATTATAGAACAGCTGTGACTTGAATAATAATGTTACAAGGTCACAATTAAGAGAACGTGTTCCAATAAAATGAAATACAACCAAGAAAAATTCCTACAAAAGCCCTCTGAGGACAGAGGGACAAACTTCAAAGTTTTCAAAGGTAGCACATTCTATGTGAATTTGGGGGTAAATACAGCAGCAGAGGAGTTAACATGACGCTTTTCATAAAATAAAAGCTAAATGCCAGATTGGTGTTGGTGGGCCTGGTATTGCAATACCCTTTCTTGATCAAAGGGAGAAGAAAACCTGAAAAGAGCTCAGCAGAGAGTCACAAACAATGGCCAAGGAGGAGGCCGCTGGGGACAGGACACACAGCGAGCGCCTGAGACGCCTTTTTGCAGGCAGATGGGAGCTTGCCGTGCTTAAACCTTGAGCAGATCGACCCAGCCAGCACAGACCCAGGAAGGCATCTCACAACAGGTTCTGATGGAGATTTTGGCAGGCAAAAAGGCACCGAGGGTCCCATGAGTGAGCTCTTTGGCAGCACAACCTCCCGTCTCATGCCGTTCCCACACTGCGATTTGGGCAGCCGTTCCAGCTCCCTGCTGCCTTCCAACAGATAAGCTCAGCTCAGGGACTGGCATGTTTTGCCCATGGTTTCAGCGTTATGCCAGGACAAGAAGGAGTCATGTTCCAGCTCAGACTCACAGAAGCCACCAAGACATTTCATCTTCTGCAGAGTCAAGTGATGGCTGCTGCACTGGAGCAACCTCGCATCACCTGGGGAAGCCACTGCAGTGTAGAATCTTGCTATCTTATCACAAGGTTTACCCAGTTTGATATTAAGTGTTGCATTTAAGGAATCTTACCTGCTAACTGGAAATAAATAATTCAATGTTTAGCTGTTAGAGGTGAGGAGGAAAGTCAGCATCTGTGATCTCTCTCCTCAAACAGGCTGAGGCAATACTCAATACAACAGGAGGCAATACTCAAGATGCAGAGACATTTAAAAACCAACTCAGGGCAGACCTAAGCTGGCCCAGCCTTGCGTGGGAGTAGGAGCAGGTAACATCCAGAGGTTCTCTCCAGCCTCCATGGCTATGTGACTCTAGACTCTAAGAGAGCCACAAAGATGGTGTCAGGGCTTGAGCACCTCTCCTGTGAAGACAGGCTGAGAGAGTTGGGGTTGTTCAGCCTGAAGAGAAGGCTCAGGAGAGACCTTATAGCAGCCTTCCAGTACCTGAAGGGGGCCTACAGGAAAGCTGGGGAGGGGCTGTTGGCAAGGGCATGTAGCGACAGGATGAGGGGCAATGGTTTAAACTAGAGCAGGGCAGGTTTAGATTAGATGTTAGGAAGAAGTTCTTTACAACGAGGGTGGTGAGACACTGGCCCAGGTTGCCCAGAGAGGGGGTGGAGGCCCCATCCCCGGAGACATTCAGAGCCAGGCTAGATGAGGCTCTGAGCAACCTGATCTAGTTGAAGATGTCCCTGCTGACTGCAGGGGGGTTGGACTAGTTGGCCTTTAGAGGTCCCTTCCAACACAATGCACTCTATGATTATGTTTACCAGTCCTAGCCACTCTCCAGCCTCTATCATCTTAAAATCGGATATTCAGTTTGTGCTGGTCACTCAATGTCACCCTTACAATAAGGGAGAACAACAAATTCTAAGTGCTGTTTGGACACCTAACTGGAGATGAGATGGACCGCAGTCTGCTGATATCTTCCCCACCCCAGTGAGGACGCTTCGCTTGCACGACATGTTTAACTTACACAAGGTGAGATGTAGGGATTTGAGTCCTGGTCAAAGCCTAAATAGCATGCATTTAATTGCAAGACTTTCAAAGCCCAACTACCTGATTAACAACTGTGATGTGGAGTTGATCATGCCATCAGGTATTATTTGGGCTTGCTTTATTTGTGTAACTATTTTAATATGCTCAGACTCATGATTATGAAAATAAACTACATTTGCAGCATTTGTGGATTATTTGTTCCCACAAAACAGTATTCTTGCTCTTCTGTTTCTGAAGATCCCTGAGTGATTGCAAATTAGGGAAGAACACCTGTAAGTGTAGGTTAAGTTCCTTAAACCTGGGGGTGGATGTGACATTAGCTGGCAGCTCAGTACAATTATTGTATTTATTTTAAAGGAAGCCTCTAGGCAGCGCTGACTGAGTACTGCTAATGATGTCTGGCAGAAAGGTTACATACTAATATGGAAAATGACAGCGTGGAATACATTTATCTCCACAGTTCATTCATGACGCTTCAGGGCACCATAACTGCTTCAGGCTTTATCACCTGTGAGTCAGGGACCCCGCATCCTCCAGGAGGCAGTTAGGGAATGCTGGATCACAGCGCTCTCCCTCCTCTGCATTGCACACAGAGCCTAAACGTTGAATTAACCCTAAAACTCTCAGAAATGGAACGAGCGTACTTAAATATATGAGACACAAAGCTGAATGTGCGTAGATGCAGCCCTGCATGTAGATACCTATAGACAAGGCAAAATCACAGAATCACAGAATGGTTTGGATTGGAAGGGACCTTAAAGCCCACCCAGTGCCACCCCCTGCCCTGGGCAGGGACACCTCCCACCAGCCCAGGTTGCTCCAAGCCCCGTCCAACCTGGCCTTGAACCCCTCCAGGGATGGGGCAGCCACAGCTCCTCTGGGCAACCTGGGCCAGGGGCTCACCGCCCCTACAGTAAAGAATTTCTTCTGGATATCTCATCTAAATCTCCCCTCTTTCAGTTTTAAGCTATTCCTTCTTGTCCTATGGCTCCCCTCCCTCCTCCAGAGTCCCTCCCCAGCTTTCCTGGAGCCCCTTGAGGGACTGGAAGGGGCTGGAAGGTCTCCCCGGAGCCTTCTCCAGGCTGAACCCTCAGCCTGTCCTCCCAGCAGAGGGGTTCCAGCCGTCTGATCATCTTTGTGGCCTCCTCTGGCCACGTTCCAATGGTTCCATGTCCTTCTGCTGTTGGTGCCCCAGCGCTGGGGGCAGCACTGCAGGGGGGTCTCACAGAGCGGAGCAGAGGGGCAGAATCCACCCCTCGCCCTGCTGCCTACGCTGCTGGGGATGCAGCCCAGGCTGTGGGGCACTTTGCCAGCTCACATTGAGCTTCTCATCCACCAACACCCCCAAGTCCTTCTCCTCAGGGCTGTTCTCCATCCATTAGATCCATGAATAAAACCCAAACGCCCAGCAGCCTCAGCCTTCGCTCACACCTGCCCATTCCCCAGCCTTCCTTCAGCCACAGCCAGCGCCAGAGGCTCAGAGCTGCCTGACTGCACACAGGGAGCTCGCCCCTTGTCGATTCCTCATGACCAGAGCCCAGGGGCACCCGGGCCAGCCGGGGTCGGCCAGAGCTCCCCACCAGACCTGCCCCATGGGAGGGCAGAGTTAATAGGGCCAGAAGCCTCCCCATTTCACATGGAAAACATCCTGGGAAACAGCTGTTTTATACTTACAAAGCGGTATTGCAGAGGGAAGTAGTGATGGGAGCCACGTCGGGAGCAGGCACGCAATACCCTGCCCGGGTCTCAAAAGAGCCCCATGCTCCCCAGCAACAAGAATCACAGAATCAGAGAATCATAGAATGTGTTGGGTTGGAAGGGACTTTTAAAATCCAACCCCCCTGCAGTACGTAGGGACATCGTCAACTGGATCAGTTTGATCAAGAAGAATTAAAACAGATGATGTGGCAGAGTTAATCCACCTTGCAGCACAAGGTCACTTACACCCACCTTCTCTATTGAAGTCATCTCAGCTCCGAGGCCTGAGCTAAAGCTCCCTGGCCTGAAAGGCTTCTAATTAGTGTATTAGCATGAAGATGAATCAGACCTGCATTTCGTCCTGCACAACCATTTCCAGGGCATTTGCAGACAGGCTGTAGGTTCAGAAGTTCCTTGTCACGGTTGCTCTGTCTGACAGGCTTAAATGAATTCTCGCTCAAAAACTTGCTTAGCAAAGACAGAAAGAGCCTGATTCTGGCCTCAGACTGGCTTAACAAAATTACGTTTGCGTAAAATCAATGAGAGGCTAGAATTAGATATAACCACTGATAAACAATATGTAGTAGGCACAAGCACACAGACCGCTAAATTACATTAGTTTAAGCAAAAACAACCTAATATTAAAGGGCTGAAAACAGCCTATGAATTTAAGTATTCTAAATTATAAGTAAATACACTACTGTTATTAGAATTCACAACAGTCAGTTAAAAATTACAAAGCCAGCCTATGAAAATTCACTTCACAGAGCCTCATAAGAAACACTTGCGGCTACTGTCAATTTATGCATGCCTAATGTGTAGAGGTACGTCCTGATATGTCTATTAGGCTGGTGCAGCCAACAGGACGAAGCCAGTGTGCCGTTTGGGAGGCAGCCGCTAGAAGTCTGGGCTTATGCACAAATACTGCACAGGAAATCTTCCGCACTCCCAGTCTTCCACAGCCTGAGCCTTAATAAACTACAAAGGAAATTCGTTTCTTCGCTGCACATCTGCAAACTCATGGAAAACTCCTGCTTATTGCACTGCCACAGGGTCCCTCAGTCCCACGAAAAAGAAGCATCTACGCGCGCTCTCCGCTTTGCTCTGTTTTTAATGCAGCATCTTCATTAACTTTCTTTCTTCCTCTCACCTGATTTTGCTGAATGGGATCTGATGCTAAAATACTGCACGTCACTATGTTTTTTGCCATGACAAATTAAAAAGTGCTGCCATTTGAGACCATCAATTTTGTGTGTCATTGCAATGTGCAGAGAAAGCTAGCAAATTAGCAAGTGAGTTTGTACCAGGTTGCTGTGGTTGGGGAGACTCGGCTATCAGGGTGCATAAGATCTTGATAACTTGCGGTAGCTGATTTTACAGAGATTGTGTCACCAAAAAAATAATAATAAAAAAAAAATCAACATTTTTAAAAGCTCTGCCGTGACAGAAAAAAAAAATTCCAAAGTTTCTTTTCATAAACTACAGGGGGCAGTGTTTCTAAGCCAGTATTTTCCCTGATTTTGGAGACTCTTGTCTCTCTACCAGATAGCTGCAAGGTTTTATTGGACTCACAGCTCTAGGGCATCTCTGACTGCAGATTGACCTGATGTCTGAGGATGAACGCACTGCCTAACTCTAGCTGGTCCCCAAAAATGCCTTACAAGAGTTCTCCTGTGTCACTTTCACGAACTACAGACAAGTGGCCCAGGAGTCCTGGACTATAAAGAAGAACTTTAAGGTCCTTCATAAAGAAGTCATGTATCTCTTTAATCCTCTGCCTCAGTAAGACTCAAGGATCCAAAATGATAATATAGCAAAGAGCTGCAAACACTAATAAAGTCTAGTATTCCTTAACTACGCACCAGGGTTGCACCAGACTAAATCCAGGCTGTTTTCTGTGGGAACAGTGGCGTGAAGGTCAAAAATTTCATCAGAACACGTGCATTTGCAGACCTTCATCTCAGAAAATTGGCATTTTCCAATAGAAAATTTTTTGTGTAAATAGTCCACGTAGGCTTTAGTGATGACTAAAATACCTCAGATGCTCTTTCTGATGGGTACAGGAATATTCAAAACCAAGAAATCAAAACACAGCTGGTCCCCATGAAAAACAGTGATGGAAAAGTTTTTACTTTCTTGCAAACCTAAACCAATTTTTTTAAAAAAGTTTCACACATATTTCTTCTACGGAACTGTTTCTTTTTTAAAAGTTTTTTTTTTGTTTTGGTTTGATTTTTTTTCAATTTTGGGTTTTGTGAGAAAGCATCGGAAATGAAAGAATTGTCAATTCATCTCACCCAGACAGGACGCCCTGAGGACATCGAGGTACTTTGTTCAGCATCACTCTTCCCTGTTTATTTCTTAAAGTGGCTTATTTACATGATCTCTGAATTTACCTGAAGCCTTGTATCAGCCCTTAAAGAAGGGGTTAAAATGCCATGACATATTTCCCAGCCTCTTCCCCCAGCACAGCTAAGTTGGCATCTATGCCTTTGTACCGCTGAAAAATGAAAAAAGACAGCACAGAAGCAGATGCAGGAAAAGCAATAACATTCCAAGCAAAAAGTAAACCAACTATCCTGGAGATGTAAAAAGGGAAGGGCAATCTGAAGAATATGCTCAAGAACCAAAAGGCGCTGAGACTGGGAGAGTGCTGTATCAGCATCAGCCAGCTGAGCTCCAGATCACAGCACAAATATCAGCAAAACACCAATATTCTTTTATGGGGAAACACAAGCAGTTTTTGAGTGAGAGGGGCTGAGGTACAAAATTACAATGGTGATTTAAAATCACCCCTGATTTTTTCTGTCTGCTGCAGCGTAGGAGTTGCCACTACTTCCCAGAGCGTTTTGTGCTTGAATGGAGATTTCTTCTGGGTGGTGTAGTTATAAGTGCAGTAGACTGTTTCAAAGGTAAAAAAAAGAAATATTAACCCAATATTTGTCCATTTAAACTACCCACCTCTAAGCAGAGCTGTAAAAAAGAAATTTTGAGTCCAATAAATGCCCATAATGGACAAATAATTCATGAAATTGTATCATTTATTAATACTGCTCAACACAGACTCAACAACGTCCTGATTTCTTTCATCATTGTCACAACTGTTTTTGAAGATGAGTTTTCTGAAAGGAAAATCAGAGGTAACAGCTCAGGTTATGCTGGTGTTTCCTAGGATAATTCAGTCTGCATGAAAGCTGCATTCTCTTTCTGGGCCATGGGAAGCTGCAAGTCACCAAATCACAAAAGCTGTAGAAGTTGAGGGAAGGGAAGACAAGGACATAAGTAGAGGAAAATGGGCATAGACTGGACAACTGACAGAGACGTCCTGTCAGTAAGTAAGTCTGTTTCCCTGCAAGTCCCTTTCTCTGCCATCAGATGCCATCCTGTTGTGCTATTATTTTAATTATTGCCTCTTTCCTCATATCTCTTAAGGTAACTAGTGATTAAGTCACTATTGATGAAGACTGGACTGAGTATTAGTGCCATAAGGAAGTCAATTGTCGTTGACCTCTGGCCTGACACTTCTCCTTTCAGCACAAACATTGTCCACCTTTTCTTTCATATCACACTTTTTTAACTAATCCCCATTTTGCCAGTTAAATTGAGAATTTCCATTATAGCAGCACATCAGAAGTTTTACTGAAGTCAGACAGGTTTTATCTATATACCTATATCTATATCATCTATATTTATATCATCTATATCTATCTATGGATTACTTTTCTCCTAAGTAGAAGTTTAACTAGAACTTCTAAAGATATCCAGTTAGTTTACCAAACGACTACTTTTTGGGAAACCATATTGTCATTTCAGTTCACCTTCTATTTACTAATACCTCCTAATACCTCATTTATTCTTTCTTTCAAAATCTCATCTGGCCCTCTACTGCCTGCTATCTAGTTTATTTTGGAGCTCAAATCATGGCTCTCTAATTTTCCTCTTTCCATGACAGAAAAGTTTTATACATGAAAAAAATGTGCCATGGAAATTTCAGCATATCGGGGGGCGGGGAGGGGGGGACACAAAACCAAGAAAAATAAATGAAAAAGATTCTCAAGATAAATACAGAAAACACAAGAAGTGATTATCATAGGATCATAGAATCATTCAGGTTGGAAAAGACCCTTGGAATCATCGAGTCCAACCATCAACTCCACTCTACAAAGTTCTCCCTTACACCGTAGCCCTTAACACCTCATCTAAACGAGTCTTCAACACATTCAGGGATGGTGACTCCACCACCTCCCTGGGCAGCCTATTCCAGTGTCTGACCACTCTTTCTGTGAAGAATTTTTTCCTAATGTCCAGCCTAAACCTCCCCTGTTGCAGCTTGAACCCATTCCCTCTTGTTCTGTCACTAATTACCTGTGAGAAGAGACGAGCACCGACCTCTCTACAATGTCCTTTCAAGTAGTTGTAAAAAGCATTATGCCTGAGAGTGTTAGTTGCAGAACTAAAATTAGAGAGCCCATCTAACTGAGAACAGCAAGTGGGTAAAAAGTTAACTTACTGATAATTTCCCAAGGAATTTTGAAGGAATTGCAGAAGAGTAACAACAGCAGTAAGACCTGTAGTTAATCTGTTGAGTTTATTCAATAGCTACTCCATGTAGACAGGATTCAGTAGTCCATAGATGATCACCCCAGTAAAGCAGAGACATGAAGAACTCATGAATTCTCAGGCTTCACTGATAAGGGGAGTGAGCACGTCTCAGTTTCAGACTAGAGTAGACACAAAAAAAGAAAGATAAGTATACATCTTTGAGACCTCTACGTATTTACTAGGGTAAAAAAGAAGCTCCATAAGATACATTCTTCAAACAGCACAAGCAAGTTGCCCCATCCACATCTCTGAAACCTAGATAATAATTAAATTTGTATCTGAGACATAATGCTGGAGGAACCATGGTGTCATGGAGTAGCAGCCCAGAAATTCAAAACATCCATTTAACTTTGTGTAATCCTTTTCAGTAAACAAGATGTACTCATTATTCTCACTCTCTCCTTGGGTGAGATGCTGGCAAATATTCAGTGATAGTTATGTGACAACTTGAGCCAGAAGGTACACTTGAAATCATAACACTTTCCATGCTGCTGAAGCATAGGGTGCAGTTCCAAGCATCATCTCTAAAAGCTTGACAGAAAGAAAGCTAAGCCACCAATTTACATCAAAATATAGGAAGTACTAATTTCTCTTAGTTAAAATAAGTCCAGTTTACAATTAATCACACTCATGGAATAGCAGAGATATAACATAACATCATAACGTAGCATAACATATAAAGTAAGGTAAAGTAAAGCAAAGCAAAGCAAAGCAAAACAAATCAAAGCAAAGTAAAATAAAGTACAGTAATATACACAAAATAAAAGCACTGGAAAATAAAATTTCACTCTAAGAAACAGTTTAAGAAGCAGAGGTCTAAATCTCTTGATGCTGGGGAAATTACAGCTGGTACAAAAAGACATCTTTTTGTCCGTTTTTTTCCTCTCAAAATTGTGCTTTGAACAGTTGACATTTCTCCTCAAAAGTAGTAACCACATCTCCAGACAGATGGTGTGATTCCAACTGCTACTAATACTATTAATGAAGACTGTTGGCTCCTTTCCCTAAGGAATTCTAACTGGTAAAAAAATATTAGTCCTATCATCTAATGGAGGCTTCTTCCTTTTAAATGTGCCTGCTCCTTTGACATGTGTCTGCTCCTTAGGAATATTTCCAAGCACAATAGTTACAAAATGTTTTTCTTACTTTCCAAATAAAATATTAGCCCAATAGCCAATATCTAAAAGGTGCTATTTCCATGTTTTGTGCAGTTGTACTTTATCCATGAACTAGCATAGCAGTTTTAAAAGCAGAACTCAAAAGGTGACACTAGCAATAAGTAAATATAGAGAAAAGTTCTATGAAGTGGTGATTCCCTCCTGATTACTTTTTTTCAGTTTACCAGTTCTTGCAATTTTACCATACTTTTCACAGTTTTGCTTAAAAAAACAACTACCGGTGNTCAGTGATAGTTATGTGACAACTTGAGCCAGAAGGTACACTTGAAATCATAACACTTTCCATGCTGCTGAAGCATAGGGTGCAGTTCCAAGCATCATCTCTAAAAGCTTGACAGAAAGAAAGCTAAGCCACCAATTTACATCAAAATATAGGAAGTACTAATTTCTCTTAGTTAAAATAAGTCCAGTTTACAATTAATCACACTCATGGAATAGCAGAGATATAACATAACATCATAACGTAGCATAACATATAAAGTAAGGTAAAGTAAAGCAAAGCAAAGCAAAGCAAAACAAATCAAAGCAAAGTAAAATAAAGTACAGTAATATACACAAAATAAAAGCACTGGAAAATAAAATTTCACTCTAAGAAACAGTTTAAGAAGCAGAGGTCTAAATCTCTTGATGCTGGGGAAATTACAGCTGGTACAAAAAGACATCTTTTTGTCCGTTTTTTTCCTCTCAAAATTGTGCTTTGAACAGTTGACATTTCTCCTCAAAAGTAGTAACCACATCTCCAGACAGATGGTGTGATTCCAACTGCTACTAATACTATTAATGAAGACTGTTGGCTCCTTTCCCTAAGGAATTCTAACTGGTAAAAAAATATTAGTCCTATCATCTAATGGAGGCTTCTTCCTTTTAAATGTGCCTGCTCCTTTGACATGTGTCTGCTCCTTAGGAATATTTCCAAGCACAATAGTTACAAAATGTTTTTCTTACTTTCCAAATAAAATATTAGCCCAATAGCCAATATCTAAAAGGTGCTATTTCCATGTTTTGTGCAGTTGTACTTTATCCATGAACTAGCATAGCAGTTTTAAAAGCAGAACTCAAAAGGTGACACTAGCAATAAGTAAATATAGAGAAAAGTTCTATGAAGTGGTGATTCCCTCCTGATTACTTTTTTTCAGTTTACCAGTTCTTGCAATTTTACCATACTTTTCACAGTTTTGCTTAAAAAAACAACTACCGGTGTCAGGAAATTGCATGAGAATCTCAGCTTTCCTTAAAAAGTAGGCTTTGGGGCCTCATGGCTGCAAAGAAATACTCAGTAACAAGCTGTGTGCCAGAAAGACTCAGAATTCAGGGGGCACAGAAATAGAACACAACAAATATTATTCTATAAATCCCTTTGTTTTACTTAGTTGTGTGATTCTGTGCACTTGAGTAATGATATTTGAACGTGCCAGTCTGGATAAAAAAAACATTAAAAAATACATGTTTGGGGATTTTTATTTAATTTATAGTAGACTTACAACTGTAAATAAGTACATTTCCAAATGTATTTAGTAGTTCATCTGGAAAAGTTTATTTATACGACTACAATGTTTAATAAGCTTTTCAACTAACAGGAAAAACTGCATTGAAGAGACACAAGCTTGATGGGAATCTGGACACGTTTATAAGTAGGTACAAGGAAAGGAAACAGCAAGTTTGGGACCAAGAAGAAGAGGCAAAACACCCCATGACATCGTACCACTTTTGCCCATGAAGAAAGGCTGTCTCAGAGATCTATTGAGACAACACGACTCACATCCATCTCCACTGGGCTGGGGATGCCCCAGGAGGACACCCACAACATTGTTGGCAATTGCCCGCCAGAAGAGGAAGTTGTGACTTGAGTCTATAGGAATAAGAGACAAGACCCAAAAGGGGGTCCGGAGGACACCTGCAGCACCAGGGGAGAAGGAGAAGTCCAGCAGTCTCAGAGCTGGCCCTAAAGGCAAGCAGCAAGTAGAAAATAAATTCTTTATGCATAAAATTACCAAGCAAATTTAACTAGTAGTGGCAACATGACCATCACTGCAATTAGTAATAGGATAATCATACAATTGTCTAGGGTCCAGATCCTGCCCAATAACTCCATATACCTTCATTTTACACCTTCATTTCACAGCCACTTTACACCAACTGACGTTTTGTTTTGGAAGCCCCATTAAAATTCTTTTTTTTTTTATTGCTCCGTAATACACAACCAGGATTTTAAAGAAGTACAAAAGAAACTGTATCTTCTGTGACCACTGCAGGGTTCACATGGCAAGAAGCATTTGCCATTGTGGAAAAGCTGTGAATTGTAGTTGAAAATACATTTTTAATTTAAAACTGGCACTTCTGAGCCTTTTGTGTTATCAGCTACCATCTTGCTGATAATTTGTATAATCTGTGACTGTAGCAGTACAAGAGGCCAATATCAGAAATGAGAAATCAGCTTTCGTTCTGTTTAACCTCTTCATTGCTCCTTCTCTTTATAATTCCACAGCCACAGCAGCCTGTACCACTGGCACTGCCATCAAGCAAGGGGATGCCATGTGCAAACCCAACACTGTGATTATTGCGAAGTGGGGAATTCCCTCTCCTGCCTTTTTCCTTCATGGCCACTGGGAAATACAGGGAGGGTTCTGCCAAGACCCCCGGTAAAATCCCTTTTTTGCTAATTTTTTGAGCACCAAAACCCAAAGTGACTGAAGAACATCTATCTCACCAGGGCAAGCACACATCAAAATACTTATAGAATGCTGACACATGGGCCAGCATTGCAAATCACTTATAGTCTAATGCATGGTCAGAAATAGGAGCACACTGGATTCAACAGGTCCTCAGGGAAACAAGCAGTATTCCACACCAGGTAGCCCCAGAAAATGCAGTGCAACCGTAAGGGGCTGATGTTGTTTCCAGAACGTCTAAGGATGATTTTATTTGGTAGAAGCGGATTTGGTGCTCCTCTGGAGAGGGACAGAGGTGAAAAATTGAGAACTGGGTTCTCCCAAGTTAGCACCCAGGTTTTCTAGGAAAAGTGAATTTCCTCAGCTGCACAGCTCCAGATTCACATCAGTGCATGCCTAGATTCACTTAGGGTATCAGTGGAGTTGAGCGTATGGGTTTTAAAGACCTTTGGTTTAATATTTAAATAAATGATTAAACATTCATGTCCTTTCTTCAGCCGACAGACCCATCTTGGATTGCACTGGTAACAGATTTAAAGCCTCTCTGAGACTGTGCTCTCTGACTGCTGGATGAGGATAACACTCTGCACTTTGATGGTACTTTTCATTTTGAGATCTCAAAGCACTTTACATGTACACAATAATTAATTGAGCTTCGCAACACAGTTCTATGGTGTGATACTGTGCTATTATGTCCATTTAAGGGGTGTTAAAAATGAAATATGGTGATGTTAAGTCCTGATGTCAAACAAAACAGTCAGGATTGCAGCATGCTATAGACAGAGCCACACCAACAGGGACACGTGTTCCAAGCATTATCATCTCCAACATTTTCTAATCTCCAACATGACATGACGCCAGAGTAATTGCTAGAATTTTCAGGCTCTGCCTGCTGTCCTGCTGGTGTGGATAGAAAGCTTTTGTGCAGCTAAGCCGGCTGTGTAAGGTTCAGCTCCTGCAGCAGGATGGTAAAGGTTCTATTTTGTGCACTTCATGGCACGGGGAGCCCAGCTTGCTTGAGGCCACTTACCTTCCTCAACAGCATAGCATGCCACAGGAATGGCTATTTTTCCAGCAGCATTTTTCTTCTCAGCTAATCTACTTTACCCCATTTCTAACTTGTTTTAGAAGTTTCTTGTAAACCCTCTGGCCTGAGGAAAGTATCTAGATCCATTAATGGTATCCAGCAAAGAGGAAGCCTTGCGGCTTCTGCAGCTCATGGCTCGGACACGCTGTGGGTGGGCAAGCACCTTGTGAAGCCCAATGATGTTCAGTTGAACAGGCATAGCCGGGAACATCAAGGATTTCCCATGGAAAAAGGCCACAAGCAATGACAGTAAGTTTATGGCTTGTACAGAAAAAACACAGAAGACACTTAGTAGTCTGGGACGCTATAAAACTAATTGAATTTTCCATTTCCCTGAATAAGGTCAAGGAAGAAAACATAGCTAGACTGGACACAGAGATGAGGAGACAAACCTGAAGATGTTGGTGAGATCTCAATGACAACTGCTAGGAATGCAAGGAAGTAAGTCTGAGGATGAACAGATGGTAGAGGAGAAATGATTGACTTTGTTCATTAAAAATCCCAAAGAATGATGGGTTTCATGGCTTGCTGCAATTAGTACCCTTTCAGTCTAAATGAACTGCTGATTGCAGTAATAAATTCAGGAACCGCTGCTTTCAGTCTGCCCTTTTCACAGGCAAGAGACATAGAGATGGCACAAGCCCAAGGCAAAACCTGAAATATGACCTTTTACTTAGTAGTGTGTATCATAGTCTAACAAGCCTGGATTTCTCTAATCATGCCCTCCTTTCCTTCTCCCCATTCTAGATATTGCCAGAATACCCTCCCTGGTACATCAGATCCTTCATTAGTTCCAGAAAATGTGCCTTCTCGGTGAGAAAGGGACCTGAGAGGGTTATGAAATGGGACTATGGAGTTTCCCAGGCAACTGAGCACGTATGATCTCTTTTCCCACCAATACACTCTAGACTTTCCTGACACCCTGAATTATTTTTTGAAAACATCTTAAAAGGTATTATGAAGCTTATTGAAAACAGAAGGGAGGATGAACTACAACAGGACATTCAGGAAAAAAAAAAAAGTTAAGGTATACTAAATCTTCACCTGTACTGCTTTCCCCAGTGTAGACATGCTGCATCGTCGCCTTTCCATCACTTGCATTATCCATGATTTTTTTGCGCTCTGAAAGAGCTTTGTTTGAATCTTTTTATATTAATATGACTAGAGGAAAAAAAAATCCAGAAGCTATAGAACAGTCTTTTTCTTCTCTTCTTAAATTATTTAATTTCTGAAAGCAAAAAAAAAAAAAAAACAACCGTGTAGCAATCAAACAAGAGCTCAGCAATCCATTAAATACCATTACTCTTTCATCTTCCAAGCCAGTCTTGAATCACAGCATCTGAGAGAGTGAAGATAGAAACTACTAGGTCCTTTCACTGCCTCACACAGAGTTATTCCCTAGACAGCACCTTGTCGTACTTTTTTTCAGCCTAATGTTGATTGTATAACATAAAGGGGCTTTTTCACCACTTCTTTGAGACAATTACTGTATCATTAGAAAAACATCTCCTCTAAGAATTTTTCCTGATCTACATCCTAAACGAGGTTCAGTATTTCTGTTACATCATTTCTGATTTTGTTTCCTCATACAATCCTCCCCGATGGTCATCATTGTTTCTCATCACAGCTGTTTATTTAATAAAAGGTTGATTAAAAAATTGACTGCTACCATGATTCTTCCTTGTTTACTTACTTTATTTAAAAAGTGAGTAGTAAAGCGCTAATTCACCAAGTCCAGTAATGAAAAATTGGGGGAAAATATTGAAATGGAAAAGGCAAACATTAATATACAAGCAAAATATGAAAAATTTTGTCATGTTCTATTAGTAGTTTACATGCTGTCATCTGAGTGTGTTAGCCTTTGTTTTCACTAATCTGATATGAAAATTGCTTGAAATGATTGCAAGGTCATAACTTTTTAGGGCAATCAAATGCTAAAATTCTATGATATTAATGTAACGTGATAGAAAATGGCTAATACCATAGACAGTTGCCTAATATGTTACGATGGGTCGTGTAGATAAAGTCTATATTGTTTTCACATACTTCACTGAACTATTTTTACTCCTTCTTTACAAAGCGAATGGAAGGTGACAAAGGGACAAGAATGCAGAGGTTGCTGAATACCTTGTATGTTCCTGAATGCCCTTTCCTGTGAATTTTATGAATGCCAACAGTATTCTCTGGTCAAAATCCCACAAAATTCAGTGGGAGGTCTTCTGCAGTTGTTTTGCTTTCTTCAGTTCAGGACACCGAATCAGTCCCTTAATTATCCGAATTTTTATTAGGAAAAGGTGGCTGTCAAAAATAAAGGTATAACTTACTACTCTTTTTTTAGCTTTTTGGACAATGATCCATCTCATTTCTGCCAGAGAATATGGGCAAGAGTTGCCCAAAATTTCAAACAAATAGCATCTGCCCGTGCTTAAGGCAAGTAATGAAAGTTACTTGTCTATGCTTATGCTTCACGGTCAGAAGTTTCATGGCAGCCTGCAGCTGAGTTCGTTCTTACAGGCTTTGAGGTGACCATCTGGGCCACTGATCAGAAGGTTTAACCCTTTCCCTTTCTTCTCCTCTAAAACAATATCCCAAATATTTCAGGTAATGTAAGTTTTGTAATTTAGAAAAGATTTTACTTGATCTACGTCTCTGAAATGCCTCTACCTGTCCACAGCTCGCAGGGACATTTTCAGCTCCTTCAGGATGGAAAATTCTGATCCAGCAGATGAAAACAACCACTCCAAAGGCAAATGCAACCTAAGAGAAGGGGATTTTGATCCTCAGCATAGGTTGAATCCTTGCAGTGTTCCCAGGCTTTAATCTTCATCCTGCAATGGGAAGCTCTATTGAAGAAGAAAAAGCTTTATGTGAAAACTTCCAGTAATGTTTTCCATCACATTCAGGCTGCTGGAGACAAGAGGATGGGAGCTGAGTCCTTACAAACTAAGTGACAGTTTGATGGTGTAGGATGGGGCTACACCTTCCCTTGTCAACTGAGCTTCTGATGGCTCTTGAGCCAACACAAGACTATGGCTTGGGGGTGAGCAGATTCACTCTGGTTCCTTGAAATTGGAATATCATCCATCATGGGAAGGAGGAATGTCTGAAAGGACTGACAGTAATATTGAATTAGGTGGCCAAAAAATAAACCCTTTACTGCTGGGAGATGTTTTTTCAATAATTTTTAAGGGCTGAACATAAGGTTATTCAGGGTAAAACAGTGCACAAAAAAAGTTCATTAAGTGACCTGAATGTGTCTGAAGGTTAATGCAACTTAGGCATTTGTCTGCCATTGTACTTTAAAATTTCTTTCTTTTTGCACTGTTTTCACTTTTACCATGCAATGCTAGGTAAGGAACTGCTGCATTGAATAATGACATTTGTGTATTTTGTAATGCAGTTTTAAAAGACAATTAAGGTAGGGACCATTCTTATTGATTCATTCCTATTTCATTTCTTCCAGACCCCAGCTCCCCTAAGAACATCGGCAAAGCTTGCATGCACACAAATCTTGAAATATTAAGGACAAAACATCACATTTCAGAATGCTTGAAATAATTTATTTTTTTGAGTGATACTTATTTCTTGTATTCTCTCACTCTTTGAGTCTCTCTCCTTCTCTGTCTCTTTTTTATGCTTATTTTAAAACCCTAGAAGATTTTTTGAAAAGATTATATTCAAACTGGCAACACTAAGTTCTAATGTTTATCTTAATGTAACATTTCATACCCTGAAAAAATCTTTTCATTCCAAGATGACATTATCTATGGTTTACCAAATGATTGTGATGATTTCTTGGAGGGCTCGGCTTAGGAAATCTAGCCTTGACACACATTATTTTTATGGAAAAATAAATGTATGTCAATTGGCTCTTAATGTCATCTGAAGGAGGGAACTATATAAAATTAGCTGCCAGACACAGAAATAATCTTACTTGAAATACAATGCACTTCATAAAGACATGAACTGGCTAACCTGGCTTTTGGATAGTGCAAATATTTTAACACATCTTATTACTACCCAAAACGTATTTCGGACGGGCTTTGGAGAGAGACTATGAATTCTTCTCATGCATTCAGTACTATGACCTAATATTCTCAAAATGTTTGTAGAAAACAAGTTATATTGTGACGCTGACATTTGTGGAGTTCTTTGGAGAGCGTTACAGCATCAATATAATGAATTAACCGAAATAACAGCTGTGCTAATTACAGGCAAGTTTAAAAACACCGGGGCTTGTGTGTTTAGGTTTTCAAAATGCCAGTAGACTCAGCCAATTACCACACGCTGTCATGGTGAGAGCAGCCAGGTCATGTTATCAGGACCTTTGCTGCCCAACAGCAAAGAAAATAATGGAAGGAAAATACTGGGTACCTGAAATAAAGGCCGTGGGCGCAGATGCCAAATCCAGCCCCTTCCCCTCCTAAGCGCCAGCCTGGTGCCAGAAGCAGGAGACTGTATTCAGAAAATTAAGCCCTGGGCATTTGGAGACGGTCTCTCCCTTTGGATTAATTTTTAAGCAGTTTTTAAAGTGGCTGCCTCTCAGAATGAAGGATTTTGCAAATTGTTTGTGGGGTATCTTTTCAGTCTTACTCAGTTCACTCCATTCAAATTAAGGAATGTGAAAGTAATAGAATCTTCATGGTTGGAAAGGACCTTTGAGATCATCAAGTCCAACCAAA
Source organism: Rynchops niger (assembly GCA_013400035.1). Lineage (NCBI taxonomy): Eukaryota > Metazoa > Chordata > Aves > Charadriiformes > Laridae > Rynchops > Rynchops niger. The sequence goes on along the minus strand of VXBH01010010.1, from coordinate 92,263 downwards.
CAACCTACAATCTCTCTAATGAGAGTGGAGCCCCTGAAACGTCACAGCCGGTGATGACAGGGACACCTCCTGTTTGGAGGCACTCTGCAGATTTCCATTCTTGATCCTCCTCTCACACGTGGTGGGGCAAAGCCGGGTGAATGAAGGGAAGCCAGTGGAGCCATCCCAAAGCAAGAGCTCCTTCGGATCAGAGCAAAGTTTCAGTGATCTCACCAAAATCAGTGATGTATGTGGGAAACATAGTATTTGTCTTGGGGGAAAAAAAAAAAAACAAAACCAAACAAACAAACAAAAAACCACCATCAACATCAGGGAGCAACAACATAGCTTGAACACATTTTTCTTTTTCCTGATTTTTTTTTTTTTCCTGAATGCGCAAAATTTCCCATGTATTGCTTGGCTTTTCAGTTTCCTGAGAGGGAAATGAAATTTGTCATCAGTGCAATCCATTTACTTGAAATTCCATGCCCAGGAAAGACAGACAGGCATGCTCCGCCTTCGTTTTGACATATCACCTATGGCATACACAAATCAAGAGCTTTAAATTTCCGCAATCACATGCTCCATTATCAGCCCCACAGATAGCAGAGCAAGCGCGAAATAAAACTGCTTTGTTCCACGTGGCAGCTCAATAATATCCCTTATAAATCAGGATCGGTTGTATGGTTTCTTGCACACATCCCACAGATTTGCTCTGCAAAAGGCATTGACCATCCATACCACTTTCTTGCCTCTTTATATCTGAAGAGTTATGCTGCTCCGGGGGGGCGGGGAGAGGAGGGGGAAGAGAAGGAAAAAATTTATGGGTTATGAATATTGACAGAGCAGATATTCTTTGTTTATTGAAGTCTTGTTTACACAAAAGCTCTTCACAGGCTACCCCCTAAGTCTAGAGGTCCTAAACCAGTGTCAGCGAGCTGTCTGGGTATTTTTTCCCACATATTGCACTGCGATAATAGAGACCCATTAACGTTTGGCCCTTCAAGTTAGTGCAGCCCAAGCCTCGGTGGCAGGACGTCTGCCCAGTATGTAAAATAATGGAATGAATGGATTCCTTGGAAACAATGATAACAAGACCTGGCTGAGCTAACTGTGACAGCATGTGGTAATTTTCCAGCCCGCTGACCCTGTAAAGGGAGCTGGAGCACAAAGCTGAGGGTCTGGGGCAGGTTGGTCTGAATGGCTGCAAACAAGTGCAGAATATCTGATGATGTCATACACACAACTTGACAGATGGGGCAGGATTTCTGCTTGTTTTGCTTTGTTTTAAACTTGAACTTAACTGTTTATTTTTCCAACGTATTGACGCGTTACGGGTGTAACGGGGAAAGCCACAGCTGCTTTAAAGGCAAGTCTCAGAAGCATTGCCATGCATTAGGTTTAAGAAACAACCGTGTTTCCTGGTGAAAAATGGTATTGCTTGTGCAGTGAATGCTCTGGGAATGGCAGGAGAAAGTTGCTATAGAATGATGCATTATCTCTGTATTCAGCCCTCGGATCGTGTTTTGAACCCAGCTCCCCCCTGAATCCTAATACACACTTTGAATAGCGTAAAGAAGCATTGTTATTGCCTCAGTCTAGTCATTACACCAGAGAAACAGACAACCAGAGATATCTAAACAGGTTACTAATGCAGGTTTTGTGTCTGGGAATAAAATGGGTTAACACAAGTTCGTTTGAGTATTACAGAAGCAGTGTGTGTTTGCAAGACTGTACCACTGTAAATATGCTTTAGGCACTGTAAATGCACTTAAGCACAAACATATGCTAACACAGTCGCATACCTCAAGGAGCACGTCTGAAAGTTTACGTAAGTGTGGGCTGGGAAGAGATGATACAGCATAATTAGTTGCGAACCACCATCAGTACACCTCCTCAAAACTTTATAGCTAAATAAATATTAAAAGACAGTTCCAATTCTGTGTTTGCGGTTGAAATGACAATACAGGTATAGAACACACTTCTGAATTTTTTACCACCTCTAAAAGTGGATTAGGCTTTTTATATGCCCCAAGGGAAAAATGCTACACAAAGATTTCGAACATATTCCAATTGCATCTTTCTCTCTCCCTTCCAGTGTTATTTATCTTATTGGCTGTGAGCTCTTTGAGGCAGTGCCCGAAGCGCTGTGAAATAAGGACAAGAGGAAGAAAGTAGACATACACAAGTAAAAAAGAAACACACATTAATTATGGTGGAATTTTCTCCAAGCCTGACACAGTTAGCCAAAGTTAAGATAAACACAGACAATAGTTTTAGATGACTAAGCACAGCCTGAGTAAACAAACCAGAAGGCCAAGTTTTGGAGGGCTGCATTTTCCTACTTGCTTTCAGTATCATTTTTCAAGCAGAGAAACTGTTGGGAGGGATAATTTTTATCACAGCTTGAAATTATCTTTGACAATGACGTGTATTATGTTGCTGCCTTTTCAGCAGCCGAGGATTCAGTCCCTATTATATTAAACACTCTACAAACACACAGTAGCAGGCACTCTCTCACCCAACGAGTTTTCCGTGTAATAGGCAAATTCAACACAGAGACAGGCAAAAAGTCTCTCTATACATGCATTAAGTCCCTCAAATCGACCGTATGGTAAGAAGTGCCATGATTTTTCAGAATGAGGAAAAGGAGTTTGGCCACCTCCTACAAAACTTGAATTGTAGATTGATGTAATTGCAAAGAAATTACTTTCTGACTCTGTTTTATTGCATTCTATTAGAAATGTAAGGAGCGTGTTTGTGATGTTGAAACTTCAGGGACCAGAGTTAAATACCTGGGTTGTTTCTAACACCTGCTCTTGGGCTGTAAAAAAATATTTCCAAATCTCTGCAAACTTTGCCTTTTTATTACTCCAGAATAAGAATCCATGAATCCATGCATCCCAGAGACTCCCAGCAAGCCCTGAAACAAAATAAGAGAGCATGATTCGTTGACAGGAATTCATCTTTTTTCAGGTGAAGAGCGCCTGCGGCTATTTGCAATGAAAAAGAGACGGAACTACAGGAGCTGATGACTGAGATTTACAGGCTGGGTTACCACTCTGGGAGTACGAGGGTGACTTCAGGTTGCACCACTGTTCCAACAAGGACAAAACGGTGCTTCTTGGCTTACAGGACGTTGAAGTATTTCATCACAAAAACATTTGCAGTGGGGCAGAAAACGACTCATCAAATCACAGTTGATAATTTTCTAATTAAAAAACCCACAATTTTTAATGTCTACATTTTTGAGCAAGTAAATGTATCAAGTGCTTAATTTTTAATTGGATTAATGAATTGTCTGCATCATTATTATGAATTATGCCATACCAAGTCATTTTTTATGTTTTAATTTAGTAAAATATAACATAAGGTATAATTAAATACTGCAAATTATATCTATTTTATTATGACAAACAAATAAAGAGTTATTGGTTTTAAACAAACTATGAAGAATAAAGATAAATTTCAGTGGTTTTAGCATGTTATAGATGCATCTTTGTTTTAAAGGAGACACACTGAACCTCCCTTAGATATAGCAAACCTTGGTCCCGGCTTGTCTAAACTGATTTAATATAACGAGTCAATTGTTTTTCTCCAGAAGGCAAGTATTGATTCCTGCAGACTCTCTATTTCTCCTACGTGTATATGTGTACAGTAGTATAGAGTCAATCTGTAGCATTGTTCCGGTTTTTTATACACACCTACATTCCTTATATTTCACATATTCATTCGCAAGCATTTGCCTGTGTGTGTGTATAGGTACTCTGTTTACATCTTGAAAATAGCCCTTCCTTAATTTCTGTGCTATGCAGCAGTGGTGGGGTCCTCGCGTATCCATCACTTTTCAGCAGAGAAGGCAAATTTTAGGAGTTCAGTGGATTCCCCCTCTCCACCCGCAACTTCTCCAAACCTCTGATTTTAAGGACCACAAGGACAAACCATAGACCATGGCCCTTGCCAAAACTCCCACTGGCAGAAAGTCAGCGAGGGGTGAAATGCAGAAATGGAGATAGTGAGAGAGTTTAAGACGTACACAGCCTCTTTCCTTCAGAAATGCCTGAAGACTTTTTGACATTATCACATGAGTATTGGTGGAAAACAGAAAAATGTCCATGTAGCCAGCAATACCATCAGCAAAAGAATGGTCTCCCAATGCCACTCTTACCCACAGATGCGAAATCTGACGCAGTACAAAGTATAGGAGATACCTGTCCAGCTCGCACCCCTGGCAGTTCAGAAACTTGAAGAAATGTGTTTGAGTATTAAAACAGAGCATTAAAATATGTGGACAGTAAAGGACCTGGAGGGACAGTATAGTAGTACCTACCCAAGCAAAGATCTGATATTAAACGCACATTTTAGGCTGATGCCATTGTAGAATTTTAATCACAAAGAAATATACTATTGTTTTACACTTGTGACACTATATTAAAAGGAAATTTAAAATAACATTCTTCATTTCTGTGTGACCTAAGAATCTTAAGCATTTTTTCTCCTTTTTTTCCCGATAAGCAGCATGGAACAATCATGGCAGTAAATTACTGCTATGCCCATTTGACAGAAGGAGTTTTTGAGGAAGGAACATGAAGTGACATGGAAGAAGGACAGGAGAAGAGGCACAACGGGATGCTGCCTTCTTCCTCTGCTGAAGTAACCCATTCCACCCGCTGCACTAACATTTTTCTGAGCATCATTCTGGAGCTTGCATGGTATTACCTGCTTACACTGCAACATACAAGTGTGGAGTCAGGGAAAAATTTCATCTTCCGACATTCATAATGCCATGATTCTGACCCTGCCAGGAAAGGTGGCTTAGACCCAGGTTTGAATCCAACTCACTGAACATTATTACAAAAAATTTGAATTTGAGATCTCTTTCTGGAAGGATATACAGTGTTTTAATTATCAGGAGACTTGCATTTACATAGCACAGCTATGGTTCTAATCGTAGAGTTATCAAAATCCAAGTTGAAATGATTACCTACTTCTCAGTCTGTAAAGGAGAAGAGAAAGGATATATGGCCTTGTTTATGCACAAAATTGGTTTTTAAATCAATTAAACTGGTGAAAACCCCTATGTGAACACATTTAAATTGGTTTACATCTGGCTTATATTAATTTAACTTCATTCAGTTTTCACCAAACCAATGCAAATGTGTAATTAGCTTAATGGTTCTTGCTCTTCCAGAACAATAGTCTTTCATTCTCGACAACAGGGACCTGTTTTCATTTCCTACAGATTCCAAAGGAGGCATCGAGCTGCTTTTATACAATCGTTTTTACTGTTTCGCTATTCTTTCTTTTGATTATGTAAGGACTAATTTTGTGCATTAAGTAGCCGATAGTGACAGGCCCTGAGGGCAGGTGCAAGGTAACCCAGAGAAAGAAGCTTTTCTGCATTTTTATGGGCTTGTATAAAAGAATGCTCACAGACAAATTATGGACCAGGTCACTCACGCTAGCTTCTAGGTATTTTTCGCGTGTTAATTTCTCCATCTAATCTCCAACATTTGTCACTTGTCAAACAATCCCATGTTGCCCTTTCCCAGGCATTCATTCCCTTCATTAATTGATGTTGGGCTTAGCTATTTTTTTTTTCTGCCAATTAAAGTATGCATTTTTTGCTTCAGAATACAGCCATAACTCGTGTTTTTGTCTGGGCTGATAACAACCACTTCTCCTTTGAAATCCTTCCAGCAGGGCTGTGTGATGGTCGCTTTATGGTCTTGTATTAGTTCCCCTAAACCGCTGGCGTTTAGGGATGTGTTTATGTGGGTACAAATCCTGAAAAGCACTGTAGGCTTGATGTAAATTTCCAAGGGCCATCAGTGCCTGCTGAAGAGCGTAGTCGGCAGCGGCACTGGGTGCCCTGCACTTCACAGGGTCCAGCCTTGGACTTTACCAGAGGCTGCTAAAAAGAAAAAACATCTTTCAAATAAAAGTAACAGATTACACGTGAGAACTCTCTGCTCTGAACTTCCCCACATGTTTGTTTTCTTCAACACACTGTTCCTTAGAGAAAGACAGGAATGACACTGGAAATATGTTTTTAGGACTTTTTTTATGTAATGGATTGGATGTCATGGGAAGAGGGGCTGAAGCCAGAGAGTTCATCCCCAGGCCTTGGGAACATCACAAAATTAGAAAACTAACGAAGCGTTTTTCGGCTTTACCAAATGCAGTCATTATGTGAAATCCTTTTCCATAAATCATCTTAAAGTTATTTTCAGTGGCGATTCAATATAAACCTACTTTTCCAACCAGGCATATCTGTGGTATGAAACACTAACGAAAACCATGAAAGCTGCTTTTGTTAATTCACTCTGGAAATATAAATAACTGGGCTAGTAGTCAGTTGCCTTTGACATGGGAGAACTACTGGAGAAATTAAGATGCCAAAGGATAATCTGAAATATTCAGCAAATTACATAGTGCAAGCACTGATGGAAACCACTCATCCATTGTTCGAAATGATGGGCAAACGAGTTAGCATTTTGTGCCCAATATTGGTCTTGCCCATCTTGGCTATACGTTTCTGGAAATGGATGCATTTTTCTGAAGTGCCTATCTTGTTGTAACTAGGAAAGTTCAAAAACAAAATCCTATTTCCAGCGTGGAAAATACAATTAAGTTTCAATTGGAAGCAGATACTGCATCAGGAAAACATTGAGAAGTGTGTGATAGCACTTTTCTTAAGCGATTTGATTATCTAACATTTTTTTAAAATGTTTTTCGCTTATATAGTTCCCCTATTTAATGTCTCTGCCTTGGAGATCTACTAGGTAACAAGCCATAGCATACCTAAAAAAAGGAGGGGAATAAACAAAGAGAACTTTCAGCAACTGATGAGGAGTAAGATCAATTTATAATTCCTCTAAATTCAAAGACTTGCATATATAAGTATACTTATATATCTAATGTAAAACAAGCATGTTTGGTTATATTTAAAAAAAAAATGTTTGTATATTTATACAAAAACAAGTAATCGCAGATATGAGTGTATTCCACTCTTAATCAAAATGGAAAGTTAGAAGTTCTCTTATGAACTGGTGACTTAAGACCATGGCTGGTCATTGTTAATTCTCCTTTCCCGAAGCAGAACATGCCACGTGGCATAGGTGTTTGATACCACTGTATCATGCTGCTGCATGCCAGTCAATTTCTAACTCTCATTTCCTGCCCCAGAGGTGCACAGACATTGTTGGTCCCACAAAGGTAATACATAGAATATACAGCAAATATCTTATTAATTCATATATAAAATTTGTATGTAAAGCACAGCACATGCCAATGTGCTATCTGATAGGTCTCTCAAGACTTTTTTTGCATATCTTTTAAGTAACAGAAATGAAACTTGTTCATTTGCTAGTCCTATTTCTGTTTAACTTGCTGTTACACAGCCTAAATGAAGATATATAAAATAAATTATCCTGTTATCAAGGAAAGGGAGAACAAAGGTATTGAATGCATTCTCTAAAACTACCTTTCTTTTTGCATTTTATTTCTCATATTCTTCATTGAAGATGTCAGTCTTCAGGATGACCTATGCAAATCAACACAGATCTGATAAAATTAACAAAAAAAGAGAGCTTTGATGCAGGCAGGAGGCTGCTTTTGCTCTCATAAGCTTTTGATAGTCTGTTTTTTTTTTTGTCATCTGCAAGTTTTACAGTAGCCCACATTTGCCATTCTAAGTTGAAGATACAAAAGATAAATATGATATGAACAGTGAGTGAGTGTTTGATGACCTTTCTATATGTTCAGTGTGAGCTCAACACCGATTTATCTTTGTCAGAATTGCATGATTATTTTGTGATATGCCTTACAACACTGATGCCAGCAGAGGATAATGTGACTGGAGTGACAGCACTTTGAAATTTTATCCAAGACAGATTAAAAGCTACAGTAATTCGAACTTTCTTTCTCCTCTTTTATGATCAAATTTAAACTGGGTAACACTTATGCCTTCTTGTTGGTTGAGTAAAAAGTGACATCTTCCCTTTCAAAGAGAAAATGGCAAAAATAGATGGGAAAAACCACTCATTTTGTAGGTATAAAAATAATTTTACAGAAGGAGGTATAATCGTCACAGATGGCCCACTTAAGGCTGTTAATGTATAAAGTCTTGCCTGCTGTGCATTGCAAGGCTATAATTTTCATCTTGGGATCCCTATGACTCAACAGCTCAACTCAGCTCTTTCAGTTTATGACATCAGAGAAATCCTCAGTGAAATTATAGCCTTGGGAATACCCTGCAGATGCCCTTATATCTACTTACAGACTCAAACTGCTTGTATATCACTGCAGAGCAACTTAACAGTGAGCAGTAAAACACTGTAATATTTATTTAATACATGAGAACCATTTATTTGAGTTATATAGTTCACGTTAATATCAATAGTTTAAAAGAATATGGTGTTACCTTTTGTGTGTGTTTTTTCCAGCCAGCTGAGCTCTTTCAATAGAATGAAATTCATGGCCCCAGCAACTAGCACACTGGTTTGGGCTAACTTTGAACCGAGCCAGTCCCTCAGTAATTTTCTGTCGTGCCACGGCTACTACAAGGTAAGAAGTGTGCCGTGCTTGGGCAGGTCTTCCACAACAATACTCGTGCTTCTTGCCTAGCAGGTGCAAGCTTTATCTCCAGTGTAGGACTTTCAGTAGACCCTTTGACAATGCACGCCAGCTCCATCACCCCAATGCTCTCGCTGTACTTGGAACCGTGAGATGCTGAGGTGCTTTTCAGCCAGGATGCTAACATCAACTGAAGACCCTCTTGGCTGGACAGCTGTGGTCAGGTTCTGTGCCCGTTTAATTTCTGTCCCTGTCTTGATCATAGAATCATTTAGGTTGGAAAAGACCCTTAAAATCATCAATTTCAAACATAATCATCTCCTTGTTTCCCAACTGTGCCTGCCCAATGTGTGACACAGGCTTTGCCTCTTCTGCGCTGATTCACTGCTTGAAAGATCCAAGCGGAGATGCTATTCATTACCCATCCTGGTCCTGTCTCCTTCCTGTCCACTACAAAACCCTGACCCCAGCTCAGACAGACTCTGAGGAGGAATTATAGAACCACAGAATCATTTAGCTTGGAAAGGATTTTTAAGATGATCAAGTCCAAGAACGAGGCAAATTGCAATTTGTGCCTAAAGAAATTGCAATTCTGTCTTTTGTGTTTTTGAATCACTTAGGAACCAACCTAGACTTCCATAAACCCAAGAATTATCCAGATTTATAAATCTGAGAACTTTTCATAAGTACTCATTAAGTAGTTCTGAAGAAGGATTTTTCAGTATGTACACGGATGATCTGCAACTTGTTTTTTCTGACCGCTTGACTTTTATTTATCTGATTATATGACCAGTCGCTTTGGTCACATGAGGAAGCTAGCATCCTCAGTTGGATGATGAGGGTCTTTAAAGCAGAAAAATTGTTATCAAAGGTGACCGCCTGTCAGCACACACATTCTCTGCAAGGCACCTGCTGCTTAAAGTAAGCATTTCTTGCTTCAGAATGAAGTCATGACTCATGGATTTTTGCTGCACTTAATAATCAAAATTCCCAGTAGCTCCTGCATGTGTGATGTTGTGTGCGGGAGTGCATGGGTATAAAGAACAGCATAAGACCTACAAAGCATCATGCACAGTTGTCAGCATTTTTATTTTTAAAAATAACCATAATTGCTTTATGATTTGAGATTTCCTTAAAATGTTTAAAATTACCCATGTTTAACACCCATTAAGGAATAAAAGAGAAAAAAAGAGTATGTGGGTTTTATAGCCTAGAATTGTAAAAGATTGCAAGAGTGATTAATCAGCTGATTATGAACTTTCCTTCTGTCCCATCACGAACAGGCACATAGTAAATCATAGGGCAGTGGGAAGAATAGGAGGAGGCCACATGGGATCCCTTCCAGCACGGTAGTCTGGGCTCCTGCACAGTGGCTACTTAACGTGCAGACTTTTGCGGAAATTTTCTTTAATTACACAGCAATTGAAGTCACATCAAAAGTCTCATCCATGTCTTATGCAGTGTCATGTTTACAGTAACCTGCTAGAGATTTCATTCCAGACTGAGCATACCTGACACTTATTGTCATAACGGTGTCCTCTTCAGGTCACACTATGTTGTTCATCCCTGGAAACATTTGGTGTAGCGTTACTAGTAGTCTTCAAAAATTGGTGTTTTACCCAAAAAATGTTTGATCTGACTGTATGAATAATATCAAAACGCTATATGGATGAGTAGTAAAAAAAATCTCCTTAGTGTCACAAAACTGATTTGAATACAGTAAAAAAATACTAATTGCTCTGCATAAAAAGGCAAACTATATTGTGTTTTTTTTTAAATCACATAAATGGTTTTGTTTCTACTTTTGCTGCTCAGTTTCATGTTTTCATCATCTATGAAAAGCAGAATACTGAAACCAGAAGAACTTAATTTCGCAGAAATCCAACTGCAGTGAAATGTCCCAAGAAAACCCAACATCTGGGTAAGAGAGATTTAAAGAATAAACTTGCAAACTTTTGGATGCTTCACCACATCTTCAGAGGCTTGCTTGTCACCTGTTATCAGCACTTGACTTATTTTTGCTTCATCTTACCTCTGCTTCTATTCCACTACCCTTTTTCAAGGTATGGGAGTCAGGCTTTTCGTGTTATTTGATATTAAGACAGATTAAAATTGGTTTCCTTCTGCAATAGTGCTTTAGTTTTCCTTCACTAGTTTTCTTTTGTCTCATCTGGTTTGCATACATCAGGATTTTGTAATACTAGTGAGTACACCAAAAGGTCTTGTCAGTGTTTCCATTATCATTCATAAATCATGGTTTTCAAGGTTAATATTTCAACAGTTGTAAATCTCACCTTGATTAAATGAAGCATCCTGGATTTGAATCTATTCTTTTCCTTCTAAAATTGGAATTAACCCATTAAATCTTTTTTCTTGTTTGTTTTTTGAATAATTAAAGATGTATCAGCAGGCCACCTCCTCACGAAGCTCTTGTCTGAAATCAACTCAATAACTTCACTGAACAAGAAAGGAAAGAGCTAGAAAATTAGTATTACTAGAAGATTATTAGTCTTGGTGCTGACAGCTGAAACTGGGCTCGTGAACAGGAGCAGAAAAGTGTTGACACTACGCATGAGAGGCCATCCGCTTTAGTAATACTTGTCTTTATTTTAGAATCCATGATGAAGGTCCTTTCCTCTGCCTCTCCTGGATTCAAGTCTCATGTCACTCATGCCATCAGGCTGCCCGCCTTCTCCACTGGCCTCCTCTCTCTCCAGTCCTTCTTGTCCTCTCCCCTCAGTCAACTGTTTTCCAAAGTCTGAACACCAATGCTTCTGGAACCTGTAGCTTCAAAAAACTCACAGAAACCCAAAGCCGTGTCACTTTGTCTCCAAGGCTATCACCTCGTTTCCACTGTTAGTGTGGAGGACATGCTCAGCTGTTTTTTAACAACCCTTCTTTTTTTCTTTTTCTTTTTTTTTAGCTATTTTTTGGCAGAATCCTAATCCTGTGGTGCTCCCCCCAGCCTCCAGCAGGCAGCATGCTTTCTGCATTGCAAGAAGCACACAGGTTCTATGTGGTCTCCTGACAGTGGGACAGAGAGACAGTGTCTCTAAAAATTAAACCATTTAATTTTAATTAAAATCTGCCATTTCAGCACCCAGTCAAAACTTTTTCTTTCATGATTTTTTATCACAGAGTTTGCAAATACTTTCTCCAATTGTTCTGCTTCTCTTTCTCTTTGCTGTAGCAAAATGTGGAGTAGGAATCCCAAACAACCCTCATCAATGCACCTCAAGAACCATTTTATGACCCTCATATAACACTTTACATGACTGTTTAATTTCCTATTTAAAACAAATTAACTGTTGCATGCTCTAATCAGGACACAAAGAATCCCAGATCTTGTCTGGAAGTATGTGGAGGTTACAGAGAGGTTGTCCAGATTGATGGTTGTGCCGAGTGTATGACCTTAGAATGAACTTTGACTAAACTTTGCTCTTTGTGCATTTGGCAGTCTGTATTTGGAAAGCATCAATTGTCTACATTCAATATATTAAATGTAAGGCATATGCTTTCCACAGACTTGGACCTTCTTTGTTTTTACAGAAGCCAAAAGCTTCATCAACCTTATTTATATCAGTTATATCAATTACTCCATAACTATTTCAATCTGCTTTAGAATGCATTTATTTCACTAAAAGAACAAGTCGATTGACTCATGCTTTCTCACCATTTTCTCTTCCAGCTTGTGTATCCTCGTCATCATCACTGTGGCAAGGGTGATGAGCAATAGTTGTGCCTTGGATGGTAAATTTCCATGACATTTTCGCAAGACTGCTTTATACTTAAACTCCGTTTAAGTCCCGGCTGTCTCAGGAGCCAAGAATTCCATTAGTGTATTTCTATTTGGAGTTTGCATATGTAGTGTAGTATATAAGTGTGTGTACATACATCAGAAAGACATGGCAGGAGAAAGAAGAGAAGGAAAGATTTTCAGATCATGGGGAACATGCTTTCACAAAAAGAACTTCAGCACACACGGGTGATACCACAAGATGGCAAGAATTAATGCCATGAAGAGGCAACAGACAGATCAGAGTGAACACTTGCTATCATCATGACAATTGCTTTTACTAAAAAGCACCTTAAAAAAAAATCACATGATTATTTGTTAAAGATTATGATAACACAGTGGCTAATTCATGTTAACTTGTCCAAAAAACCATCATCACCAATTTTCCATGTGAATATGGTTTCAAAAAGGCCAGCCTCCCAACGAAAACAGAATCTTCTCTTTGTTGACAATATGCCAATTTTCCACCAAAGCAGCTTTTACTGAAAATGAAACTGGACTGCCAAATCTTGTTTTTGGAAAAAATAAGACATGTCTGTGGTGGTTTAGCTTCTGCTGCAAATTTTTTAACAACACTTTTTTTTTTTACATTATTTATTGAATACATTGCTATGAAAATAATTAACTAATTTTTCCCATCCTACTCCTAATCAAGCACACAATTGCCTCTGTGCCTGTTTGTGTAGGGATATTAATATTAGCCTACTTAAGAACCTAGTGTGAAAAATTCTAATCCTCAGGACTAACCGTTATCATTTCGGTACCTTGCATAGATATAGGTTTACAGCACAAATATGTGTAGTTGTATGTACACAAAGGCATTAAAAATAAGCTTTCATTCTGTTTCCAAATCTAGAAAGTTCTGCAGCTGTCACCAAGTTTTAGATAAGGATTAAGCAGCTGGATTAGATCTTTTAAGAAGCATTTTCTTAATCAATATTCAGAATAGCGAAGCAGAGAAATAAATATCTGAACATGTATAAACTATAAATAACAATGCCTGTAAACCAAACATCAAACACAGTTTTCGAGGCACCGGCTTTTTTAAGGACCTTGTCAAATCCCATCTAAAGACCATAGTCCAGCAATGCCTTCAAGATATGAGGCTGGACAACGACCAGCAGTGAAGGCAATATGAGCGGTAAGAGGGACCAGAGCCTGCTTGAGCAACCCCAAAATTCAGGCCCATCAGAAACCACTGCGGTCCAAAGCTGAGGAGAATGAAGATCAGGTTTTTGGCCTGGACACCGCGGGGATCCAGTGGTGGGGACAGATAGCTGTGTGGAGTGAAACAGAACTAGACTTTTTCTCCCTTGACTGAGACCACAAGATGTAGCCAGCACATGAATGTGTGACTCCACAAAGTCACAAATGGAAAGAGTTTTTAGAAAAACTGGTTTGAAGCTTATTCATTATATGTATGGCACAGTAGAAAATTTTCTGGGTTAAATCAATCATCAAGGAATAAGTACACGAAATAAAAGTGAAAAAAACCCACAGTAATGCTTGTATTTTAGCTTGCAGATTTTTTTTCCTCAGCTTACTAGACTTACTCTTTATCACAGGTCTGAATGCATCAGCAAAACTTGGTTTGCTTTGAGGAACAAGACTAATTAAAACTAGTTTGAAAAATGAGCCAAATTAAAAGCGAGGAAATATTTAAAACATCTCTGCAGCCACAATAATACTTTGATGGGCTTAAAGTGAATCTTTGCAAAATACATTTCAGCCAAAAAAAATGTTTCACGAATTATTCATCAGTGTTGTGCGTATAGCGATACTAATAGAGCTACGAATATTTGTAGAGAAAAGGGCTGTATGAGCCCTTTCACACACAAGCTTACCTACAATCTGGGTTACCAGAGTTAAGCTCCAGATCTCTGGGGATATTAGACCAGGACTCAAGACGAGGTTTCTGAACACTTCCATTTGCTAAGTGGACATAAAAGTAACAAAAGCTCAGCTGCCAAATGGAGGACATTCCATCAGAATGTCTTCTTTGACAAAGAGGCCATATTTGCCCTGTCAAACTGTTCCAAAAATGCACTTATGTTACCCATCCAGTCTTAGGCATGACCCAAATGCCCAGCTTGATTTCCTGGGGTTCTGAAAGCTCAATTAATCTCTTTTTCTGTCTCATCTGACTATTTTTAATTTTACATCTCTAATGAGCTATTTTCTGATCATCTCCCTATACCAAGCAAAATCTAAATTTTATCCACTTCTAAAACTGTCTCTGCACAAGTGGCTCCACGACCAAGTTGTCATTCCTTCTCATTATGCTCACATGTAAACCTGCTGGAGGTGACCAGAAAATTGGAGGTGGTTGCCCTCATTAACTTCCAGAGAGCCTTCTGGAAGTACAACGTGCTCTCTTGTACCTGCAGATTGCCACTGATCTCTACAAATAGAAGAAAAAAGCCCATCTAAATCATGTAAGGAGGAAACATACGGAAAAATGCAGTTAAAAATCCCTCTGTACTAATTGTTCAAGAAACCTTGAAGTGCTCAAGAGAGGTGATAAAATATTACTTCCATGGAGCAATTTTTTTTCCCTGCTTTTAGTAAAGATAATATTTGGGATTAGCGTAGCCTGGCACCTGTCAGCTAGGTAAAAAAAGCATTTGCAATGTGTGCTTGAGACTGGAAGGTGCACAGTGATGAAACACATTGAGCTTACTTGAAAGAAAGAGAGCAAAGATTAAGAGCTGGGTGGCCCAACGTGGGGTGATTAGCCAAAGGCTGAGCTCTGCTCCTACTGGGTTAGCTGGAAAGCGTTCATATGGGTTTTGTTTGTGGACAAAGAAGAAAAAGTACTTTTGTGGCACATTGACAGGCTATGAAACACACTGAGAAGTATAGTCAGGTAACCCAGAGCTCTCTATGGGCTAGTTTACAAGGAAAACCCTTTCAAAGCTGTCTTGGGTATGTCTACTCTATACGGTAGACGTATTAAGTATACAAATGTGAAGAATGACAACACAGTATTTTTAGATTATTCTTTTTAAGGAGAGAAGCTTAAGAAGTTGCACACCTAAACTCCACTGAACAATAGTAACAGCTCAATATTAACTATTAGATTAATTATCATCATATTAATAATAGACAATGGTATTAGCAGTGTGTGCCCAGAACCACTATCTATACGCGTCCCAAAAAGAAGAAGCACAAAACCAGGAGCTGGCGCTGGACAATCCAACTCAGCCCAGCCCTTGCAAGTAAGCAGACTCCTCTGCATTTCCAATAAGGGCATCTGGGTTACACAGCACCTATCAGTTGTTCCTGCACTGTCTAAGTGCAGGATGATATTCCACTTTGTCATTTCATTTTGTAATATTTTTTAAATGAAGTACATGTCCAGCCCTACGGACTTTGGTAAGCACCAATTTAGAGTTTCCTAACTGGTTTTCTTACATGCTGGCCATCAAACCATGACACTAGCTCATTATTTTCTGCAAGACACATTTTCTTATAAAAATTATAGTTGCAATGACATTATTAAGGTATAGTTGTAGTTCAGTGACATAAACATATCAAACCCATAGCAGCAGAACTGTGGATTGCACATCATTCATAGAAATCCCTCAACATTGTGCAAATTTGGGTGTTTTGATAGCCACAGGATTTCTTCTGAATAATAACCTGATGCAAACAGGTCGTTCTGCTCTGAAGTCATTTGCACTTTTTCCACTCCCCAAAAAAGAGAGACGTTCCTTCAAAAAGCCATAATCAAACTCGTGGCACTGCTGAGACACAGACAAACACAAAGTTACTGTTCACTAAAGCTCATCTTCAGTGAAATCCCCTATTGTAAAGAAATGAAGAAATAAAAGATTTTGTATTCCCACCACATGCGACATTACCTTTTCAATCAGTCGGTCCTCCATTGATTAGTTAAACAGACCAATGAATGTCAAGCAACCATCAACACTTGTGATATTTTTTCAGAGTAAATGACATACATGTGCAATCACTTTGCTTTGGCTACACAGTGTTTGAGGAATTTAATTTATCTCCTCTGAAAGCATAGACACCTCTTAGACAAGGGGTGTCTCATGCTCTCTACCATCTCAAGCATATTCTTCAAGTAGCCCCACTTAACTTTATACCTAAGTTATGGAGTCAGTTTAGCTCAGTATTGCACACTCACCCCTGAACTGCAGTTCTCTTTCCTTCTCACAAAAAAATCCCTCTATTTCCCCATTTGTGACTGCTCTTCTAAATCTTTCTATACCAAAACTTTAAACTACTGTTAGAAACATATATTTCCACCTCCCTGCTTCTGGCCAGGGAAGTATTCAAATGATATCCAGCTCGATATATAATGATCTTTGAGACTTTTTATCATTAATAAAAGCTGAGTTTTGCCTGTCCCTCTTTTTAAATTCTTTTGGTGGAGCGGCAAGTTTCTCTCTGAGTAGATCTACAGTTTGCTGTCACAGTCTGCTTTAAAAAAGAGCATTCCCACAAGCCCCCTGAGTCTGTAAGACCATGATTGAATTTCTCCTAGGAAATTCACCATACCTTCCTAGTGAGCAAGTCCCTGTGTAAGTTCTCTACCCCCTCTCAGATCAAAGGTAAGTACACTTGCAGGTTAATGCCACTGTAACTGTTTGCATGCTGTAAGTCTAATTGTTTGTTCAAGCTGGAGAAAGGATTCTCCTCTGAAGATACTGGAACCTTCCTTTTTTCAAGCCAAAATGAACAATATTACAAAGGCACGCAGTTTTCAACTCTGTCCACATAGCTGCTTGGGGTGTATAAGACTTAACTCTTCTTTTTCCAGCTTCTTTTTACAATATCAGTTCCCTCTCATGGCACTATAGCCACTGGACGAGAAACATTCCAGACTGGGGCCAGCGATGAAACATAATTCAATTTTGAAAATTATTTGGTAGAGCAGCGATAATACTACGTAAAAGCTTCAAATGGATATTTGTTTTAAATATCACAGGGTACTTTTCATATGCTAATGAAGGAGCAAATGTCTCTGAGAGGGAAGGTCATGTTTGAGGTTTAAAAAATGAATGAGAAGAATCTCCAGCCTGGATAATACAAAGATCCACTTCAGTGTAAGCATATTCACTGCTCATTTCCTAGCACACCTGTGGCAGAGGGGAGAGGGAGGGCTGATTTCACAACCTACCCAAATACGCTGTAATTAGGGCAGATTCCTGCTCATGCTCTGTATCTGGAAACTCCTTTTTTCCCACCGCCATAAGAGAACAATCTCAGTTTGGCACAGGCACCAGGGCAACCTGTTATTTTAACACTAGGGCTGTTGCCTCGCTGGCACTCAAGATCTGGAACTTAGGAGTGTGAGTGCTCGGAGCTGTCGCAGGGTTGTAACGTTTGCTCTTTGCTGCTCCGAGAGCGCCAGTGCGCAGCACTGCTCCCTTTTGAATTAGCACCACCGCCGCTCTCCTGCCTTCTGAAAAGTGCTTCGACATAGGAACGGCTCCTGGACCTCTCCACTAACACGTTACTGAGCCTGAGAAGGTTTGAAATCTAATCCCTAATTAGGGTCTGATCCAAACCTACTGGTCCGAGCAAACGTGTTCTCCCGCAGGTTTCAAAGGACCCCCAGATCAGGCTGCGAGTTTGTAGACATTGTGTTCTCCCGGAGAATTTAAAAATTGAGTCAGTCTGCCTTGCTGTCTCCCCATTTGAGCTTTAAATCACCTTTATAGAAAGCTTCTCAATTGGCCAAGGGAACGGCTCAGGTAATTGACTAAATTAATACCTAAATGCCGTGTCAGATTGACTTCCTTGCTACCCGTATCCCAAAGGCAGGACCTTGAAGGTAGGTCGTTATGACCTAAAAATGATTGTGCGGGAAATGAACTAGAAATTTGCTACTGCCAGATTAGCAGCTGCTTCTGAAAAGTAGATATCTCACCTCTGGAATGGTGAGGCTAGCTGTCATCTACATTTTAGATACACGCGGCAATTTCATCACTCAACCTGCTGTTCATTCTTCATGGGGTTAAGCTTCCTTTTAAATAAATGGTGTCCACGATTTTGGTAGGACATATCTCGATGGCAGAAAAAAATATGTTAAATGTTTTATTTTTAGTTTTGTTTTTCTACAGTATAGTCACAAATATAAGAAGGGCAGGGTAGCCAGATGAGGCGTTTCCATGTGAGGAACGTCACCCATGTGTGATCCATGCATCAGGATAATTCCCACTCTTAAAAAATCATTATATTACACTATAGTGGTGGACTAGACACAGAGGTTTTATATAAATGATGATAAATTTGTCTATATATGGGTGGAGTGTAAGAAAAAATGATTGTCTTTTATTTGCCAGGAGGACTCATGGATTGGTCCATACTGACTGCCAGGATCATGAAGGCTGTGTTTCCTCATAATATAAATCAAATAATATCATTGGATGTTTTCTACATCCAGACCAGAATTTTACATCTGAAATGAAAGCTGGCTGTTGGAAAGAATTCCAGTTTTCACCTTGACGCTTAAAGAAAAGTAGTCCTCCTGAGGCATCTCACTTGCTTTTTTTCTTTTTAACGTCATTACCATGGTTTCTTCTCTTATTACGTTGAAGTTCTAAAAAAAGCCCTGCAACCAGCCTTACTGTTAAGGCTTGAGAATATGTAAACATAAAATATGCAATCTGTCTTTGATTTGAGCTAGAATATTGCATTGCTGTGCTTTGAAATCACAACTGTATTACAAAACTGTGAGTTTTAATGGAAAAATGGCTTTTGAAAGCTGCCTTTGAAAACACACTGAATAATTGTCCAAATTGTGACTGTTTCGCTTCCTGAATATTCAGGGTAACAGCAAGAAACACCTTTTTACCTTATTCTCCACCTTATTGTCCTTATTCTTTGTAGTGACTTTCAGAGCTAATAAAACATACTTTGCTTTACAGTAAAACACGTGCAAGCACCTTGTGCTTTTCAAACCACTTCCCGTCTGAAATGACCACTCCAGAACTTCTCAGTGTTTTGGTCCTGAAAAGCGTACTTAAAAGAGTTCTTGGACTTACACATTATTTCCTGCTCAGTGATATATACAGAAGACCCTTAAGGCCATTTGATAAAAAGTGGTCCTTGTTTTCCCTCCTTGTTCACCTCTCTCATCCTCAACTTAAATAAAAATGTGAGAAACTCTAGGTGATGCTTCTCTGGTTTCAGCTGGAGGGTTCATGTGACGTTTCAAAGACGCAGACCGTGAGCACGTCAATGCGTAACTCAAATGACAGAGGGTGTTTAATCTTAACAAAGACCATCTTTACACCTGAGTGTTTCTAAGGCACTCACATCAAATAACCATTAACAACAACAAAAAAAATTCTAAACAGACTAGTAAAGATAATTCTTTCTGTCAATTAATCAATCTCTGGTTGCACTCCTGATATGAGAGTGCTATGGATTTTCCAGTCAGCAAAGGAGTCTTCTACCACAAGGGTAGCTAAGGCATCAATTTTTAATTTATAGCCCAAATAAAACCCCAAACAAAACCCTTTCTTTCCCAAAGGCACTTCTTATATACCAGGGGGGGAAAAAAAAAAAAAAAAAAAAAAAAAAAGAAAAATCAAATCTATTTCTTTCTCTTTACAAGTCATACTTAAGACAGACTTGTCTATAGGAGAACCTTACTGATAATCCAGGTTTATGCAAACACACATTTTATGCTGTATAGAAAAGTATAGTCATCTCTCTCTGGCTCCTAGGAAAGACTTAATAGTGGATGCCACAACATATTTCCAGGTCAATTTTATTTTACTCTATTTTCTAGAGTCCTTTTCCAATCTTATTACACACTGGGAGAAAATAAATGTAAAATTCAATTAGAAAAATTACATCTTGTGATTCTTTGTCAGTTCCTTAATTGTATCAATTCTTTTACTCACTGGTAAACAGCATTGAATCATTTGACTCGCATGCCTAGGTGCAAGTTAGTGAAGTTTCCCTGAGACACACACAATAAATACGCTTGAATGAGGGCAGTGGTCAAAAGGAGATGGCATCATAGGCTATGATTTTGTGTAGTATTATGTTCAACTGGGGCTGTCAGGTAGAAATGGATGAGAACTCAACATATTCTGCTCAGTTTGACCGAAGACCTTTGACCTTGGGCTTATACTGAACTGCACGAAAATAAATATATACCAGTCACATATAAACAGCAACACTTTCCCACACTCTTCATTTGGACATTAACTTCAGTTTTCAACATCAATTTAACATTTTATTCTGACAGAAGTTTGTTTACTTGTGTTTCTTGTAATATGTTTTTCTGGTAGCTGCTTTGTAACTACTAATTTAAATTGAAGTAAAAAAAAAATCATTATTGTCTGCATCAAATTAATACACTCGAGTGCGATGGATTATTCTGCCCATTATGACTACTTACACAATACAGCACTGCTTCCCCCAGAATATCAAACAAGTGCAGTAATAATTCATTACAATACTCTATTTTGAGATTATTTTTATGAAAAAAAATTTAAGACACTTTGAAGTGTGGATTTCTCAACAGGTGAAAGATTGCTCATTTGATATTTGTTTATATGACACAGGAAAAAGAGACGTTGCCTGTTTCTCTGTGGGCAGACATGACATTAGCAAACTATTAATTTATGACACATCTCTGCAATTCATGTAGTTACAGTGTTGAAACTGTAAGGATTTCTTTGGCCAAATGAGGAAATGCTAATTTTTTGTGAGTCCAGCCCTGAACTGCCACTTAAGCCCACAGCAGACTTTTGCAAGCGAATTTGCATGGGTTGGGACTACTGTGGTACATACAGTCTCTTAACTGAGACTAAAAATTGGCTCTGACAAGACAGTTTTGCCCTTGTAGGATGAGCCCTGTCATTTCCTCTGGGAAAGGGTGGTTTCTTCTGAGGCATATCAAGGCAGAGCTAGAAGGAGAAAGGCAAAGTCACAGAATCACAGAATCACAGGTTGGAAGGGACTTCTGGAGATCACCCAGTCCCACCCCCTGCCAGAGCAGGGTCACCCAGAGCAGGTGGCACAGGAATGCGTCCAAGAGGGTTTGGAATGTCTCCAGAGACGGAGACTCCCCCACCTCTCTGGGCAGCCTGTGCCAGGGCTCTGCCACCCTCACAGGAAAGAAGTTCCTCCTCGTGTTTAGCCGGAACTTCCTATGCTCAAGTTTGTGCCCATTACCTCTTGTCCTGTCACTGGGCACCAACAAAGTCCCAACAAAGCCACCCTGGATATATGGATGAAATGAAGAACGCAGTATTTTAGATATTATCTTTACATTTTCATTTGATTTCTTGATGCTAAGTTTTTGCCAGAATTGAAATATCTAGGTTTTCCGCATCTTCTGAATACAACATCTGGGGAAAAACCTGCCTGCTCGAGAGGTCACACCCCGTTAGTAACACAGGTCCCTTTTGGCTTCCAGCCTACACTCAGCCCAGGTAATTTTAAGCACTCTACGAGGGCCCGCTGTCAGGAGCCCTGATCTTTTTTCATGGAAGGTGATAAGCGCTTCTAGAAAGCAACTCATCTCACCTAAGAGTTCCTTTCCACTGGGATGCAGATTATTAACTTAGCTGATTTAGCAGTCTAAAACTGCTTATTATTAATTTAGGCCTTACAGTAAATGAATTAATAAAATAGGTTTTCATATAAAGGGTCACTCTGGTAATCTGACTAATCCTATACATTTTCTTAAATTACAGACAGACGGAAGTGGAAAGAAAATTTGCCTTTGAGTGAATATCTTCCTTTTTGGTAGTCTTGGTGAGGAAGCTAATGTGGACCAGTGAAGAAGCTAAGATGTTATGCCAAGAAATGTGAACCTGTCTGAGACCCACTTCATATTAATGAAGACTCTTCAATGAGTATCTCAGAGATAAACTGCTAAGTAATGTTTCATTCAATATTTTACTGAGATATTTCCAAGATACAAATTTATCCACTGATTCTCAGTGGACTGGAATGGCATATAGACAATGGTATTTCAAATGTGACTCACTGGATTGTACCAGTTTAGTAAATGTAACAATTTCAACAATGTTCAGTATCTCTCTGTTTAATATATTGAGACACCTAAACAATTAAAATTTAAAGGAAACAGGTTGACAAAGGTATGGTAAGAGACAGTTTTGACATTACTCTAGTGAAGAAGGGGAAAAGATTTGTCAAGTCATCACAGATGTATAATTCTGTTTCATTCTAGTGATAAAGTCCCTAATTTAAAGCTGGTCCTATCCATGAGTCCATCTCATGCAAAGGCTTACGGAGCACTCAGCCTTGGAGGATTCAAGGCTAAAATCTTACAGAAATCCCATGAAATACTAGGAAGTCCCGTTCTCCCCTCAAAAGCCCCATATTCCAGGTAACTGCTAACCCTCTATGATGTCTAACCATGTCAAACCATCACGTTGTATGTGAAGCATTTACTAAATCAATTCATGGTTGGGTTGCATTTTCTCTGGTGGACCAGTGTAGAACTTGTCACCTGGGTCATCCTCCCAGCAGCACTGACAGAGACAGCAAGAGTAGTAGGAACAGTCATGAAGACGTAACCTCATGGTCAGAACTGTAGGATGACCACATGTCTTACACTGTTGGAGGCAACCAGAAACAAAAAATGACTAATATTCCTCTTCCTCTGCTCCATGCATCCTGATATCATACCCCTTGCCTATGAGGATTAGTCCTCAGAAAGCCAAACCAGTTAATCACATAATCCCTAGTTTTTCTATAAAGCATTCTGTGTCCCAATAGTATTGATTCATAGCATGTAGTGAAAGGGGGTTTTTTTTCTGAGCAAAGTGGCAGGTGGTAGATTCAGCCTCAACACACCATCTCCCTTCAGGGAAAGTGGTTTTTACAAACAACAGATGGATGGCACAATGGCTAAAGGCCCGCAACTCAGGTTGGATTATTATCTAAAAGGGGTTTATGTTTTAATTTAATAGCAATATGATAGGTTAATCAAATCAGCGAGGAAAATCCCGTGGTGGCACTGGTGGAGAAAGTATAGTATGTTATTCAATCTGGTAATCACTGTAAAAGGTAGCTCTTGGGGCGGTGAGGTATATTAATACAGAAAGAAGCAGAACAAATGTGCTGGGGCTTATTCAGCTACTCTTCACATAAGGCATATTTTGCAAGAGTCAGACACAGAGGTAAATCCACCACATGAACCTCCAAACCAAGCTGTGAATGGAAGGGTTAAGGAAAGTCAGAAACTATTCAAACACATGTGTAGACTCCAAATCAGTGGGAACTCACGGGAAAGTGTGGAAAAGGTTGGGGTTTGTGTTTTTCTTAAGAAACATTGGCCTGGCATTTGTCTACCTGCAGCATCATCCATAGGACCTCTTTCTGCTGCCACACAGGTTTCCATCCAGTGATTTGTCTGACTTCAAGGTGGGAAGCTGACTAACACAAATGCACTCATTGTCTATGCCGTAATGGAATTAGGAACCTCAATACACCTCCCATGTTTTAATGAGGTTCGTTATACAGTTCTGTGTGGTTGGCCACTTCTCTCCTAGTAGGTCTTAAGGCTGGTGAAAGCGCAAGATCAGATTTTTTTTAAACTTACAAATGCAATGCACACAGTGCTTAAATCCGGGTTGTGGCACAACTAGAGAAGTGCTGGAAGAGCGACAGTCTACGTTTAGACCCCATCCTCACTGATGCCTTTGTGAATAAGATATGGGAAGAATACATGGTATCACATCTCTAATTATGTAGTCTACCCATTTGACTAGAGGTACCTAGAGTGCATAGCCGATGTAATATTTTCTCAAAACACGTGTCATCTGGCCTACAGGAAAAAGGAACTAGAGGAACTGCTTTATGGGGGTAGTTTGTTTTGTTTTGGTTTTCATGGACCTCTGTATGCTTTACTCGTGGTGCAAGCTGTGCATTTTTCATTTGTGTTTGTTTTGCTTCATTCTGAATTGCAGGAGAGACAGCAGTCTGTCTTCAACTTGGATGAAACATCACAGAATGGGGCAGAGAGCCATGGATGTACATACAGGATGGCTGGGGAAGGACCAGTAGGACTTGAAGCAGAGAAGCAAACAACCTATTGAAAGGATATACAATACAATAAAAGACAGGAGTAAAATAATGCAGAATAATAATTCTGAGCTGGGTTCTGTTCTCCTTTGCAGCCAAGCAGCGTTATTGGAGCACAGCTCTGCATTCATAAGGCTGAATAGCTACAGTCAAGGAGAACTTTTCTCACTAAGGGCAATGAAAAAGGTCAGAATCAGGAGAATAATATTGTATAACTGGATAATCCAGTGCTGCATTTATTATTGTTGGAAGTAAAAAGGAAAAACACTGATATTTATGCTGGGGTGGGGTGTGGGGAAAGACGCTGCAATAATTCTTCCAGTTCTGCTCAGCTTGTTGAGCTGACTAGTTTGTAGGGCTACACATGCATGTGAAAACTTGATTGTCAGTACATGAAAGTCTGCAGAGATAAAGCAGGCAATGTGAGCAGAGGGAAGAGATGATATTCAAATAANTTGTGCATAACACCTGCAGTTAGTACTAATATAGTATGAAGGGTACACGATAAATACTGGTCTCCCTGAGAAACCAGCTCTTTCAGAAAGTTGAATAAAATGTTGTTTGCAGATTTTCTCAGATAGATACCTTCATTTGTCAGCTACAGCTTTGTCTTGAAGTGGGGAATGTGCGACAAGAATGAAAGGAATGTGAAAAACTTAGAAAGCTGAAA
>VXBH01010010.1:28767-41162 GCA_013400035.1 Rynchops niger | reverse complement strand
AAAAAAAAAAAAAAAAAAAACCACACAACAAATTATTCAGTCAGCCAACTATTCTACATTTTGTTGTTCAGCAAAAGCCCTCTAAGTTGGCCATACAGGTTTATTCTGTCACCCAGGGGTCTCACGGGTAATTCACACGCCCTTGTGTAATAGTATTTAAAATCAGGCTGTGGGCAGAGGTTATTCCTGCTTACACCTCTGCGACTTTGTCCTAAAAAGGATGTCGTCTGTGCTTAAAGTGTCTTATCAAAGTGTTTCCCTGAGCAGTACATCCCAAAATCTGTTAAAATAGATGCAATTTTATGTTCTAGGTGTAGCACAGGGTTTCCAGAAGACTTTCTTGTTAGCCTGAAAGCTGAACTTCCCACTGTGTTTCCCTCTTACCTGTATTTATATTTGTTCACGCTTTGTTAAGAAAACAACTTAGAGCCCCATGGCAGTAGAGCCAAGCCTTAGCGCAAGCTGCAAAGACTGGACCCAAAACAAGGAGCGAGGTAGCTGCCTGCTACACCCCCATCCCTCCTGCTGAGCGTTCAGTTTGTCATAAAACCAGGTGCAGGGAGTTAAATTATCTCGTCACAGAAGCTGATGGCTTGATCCTCATGCAGGGAGACACATATACATCATCTGGGCATCACCACCAGGCGCGTAGGCATCGCTCAATAACTCCGTGGGGGGAACAAACCATCCATCAATCAAACCCTACTGCTGAGGCCACAGCTCAGCAACTTCCAGAAGAGATTTCTATTGCAGAGAGGAATCCGGCAACGAACTCACTTGGACAAAGTTGCAGGGAGACGTATGAGGTGGCGGCAGGTCTCTGCCTTCAGAAGGGAGGAGAAGGCAGGTGGTAGGATGGAAAGAGAGAGTACCACATTAAAAGGTGAGTCATTTTTCTGACTGTGCTTTCCTCCCCTGCAGTTCTTTATTTATATACACAACCTTGCATGTGCATATATATAGGGAGGGATCACCATCCAAGAGCAACTGCAATAATAAGTGACAACCTGCGGAGGGGTGACTTGCCGTACCACCCGTGGGATGCCAGTGACTGCGCCAAAGGGAGGAAGGAGGTTTGATGGAAACATCACTGGAGCAGGCGGATGTTTCCCAAATGATAATGACACTGCTAATTTCTGAAAAAGGAGCATACAGTGAAAAGTTACAGCTGTGAAATGGTAAGGGGTGACCATTCCCTTGTGATGTAGAATGACCCATGAAACCTAAAGAAGAAAAACAGTGGGAAATAATTTTGATGGAAGAGAAGTGATGGAAGAGGGGCCCATGCGGTTGTACAAGCTGTAAAATTGTGTTGTTGGAGGCTCAAAAGTGGCTCTGAAGAAGAGGAATTGCTCTGACTTGTTGGAGGAAGGACAAAACTCTGTGGCAGAGCCTGACACAGCCGGAGCAGGACTTTGCAATGCATCTGCCCACCATCGTCTGAAGAGAGATGGCATGGATTTGCGGGGAAAAAACACCTGCAGCATCCCTGATACCGTAGTGTTTTGCTCTGCCACCGCTTCCAATGCAGCCCTATTTCTTTGTCCTTGTTGCCACATCACCCGAGTTCTCACCTGGCCTCACATCTGTCCTTTCTCACGAGAACTTGTACCCTCCTTGTGTCGTGTCCCTTCCTTGATGGGAATGCAAACTGCTGGTGCTCAGGGTGTGACCAGAGGGCAGGGTGGGCACCCATTGACTGCACGGCTGCTGCACTTTGCAGACTACAATAAAGCAAACCAAGTCCTTTGTTCCCTTCCAGCTGCCAAATCTCTCACCCCTTCGCACAGGGAGCTTTTAGCAGGTGCTCACCCCCAGCTCACCTCTGCTTCCACCAAGCTGATGGCTAATCAACTGCAATATNTTTTTTTTTTTTTTTCTTGGCATCAGACTGTCCATAACTGTGTTTGCCTTACTGCCATGGTTGTCTTTGAGCACTGCTCTCCTAGTTGCCCCTGAAAAGGTCAGATGTCTGAGAGGCTACAAATAAAAAAAGCAGACTGACAGTGCCTTACTCCCAGTATTTCGAAATTATAACTGTACAGAGCATGGCACGTCTGTAATCACATGTTAATTCATAGAAGTGTTCATAATAAAAGTGCTCCAAAGAGTTTCCTCTCTTTGGAAGTCTTCCTCCACTATGGGTAGAGCTGGATGAATACCGGTATCGTTCAATACCAATACAAACCGTATGTGTATACTAGTGTTTTGTTTTCCCCTTGCGTGAAAGTTTCCATCAACTTTGAGGGAAGCCAATTAATGACACTTGCTTCCATCCCATCCCCGAGAAAAGAGGTACACATCCCCAAAGAGACAAGCATAAGTCTTGCGCACCATGAGGATTCAGACCAGGACATTTATGATCTTGGGTTTATGCTCATTCAGAAGATTAAGTGCAATCTGTATCACAGCTAAGATGATATTGGATTTCAAAAGTCCAAAGCAGCCCGTGAAAGGGAAGACACAGGTCATTCCAAATGTGTAATACTGGGGAGGGGGGATCAAGTTTTTTGCAGAAAACTTACTGTAAATTTGGTAGGAAATTTTACTTTAATATGGAGTAGGAAATGCACTGTTGATAGGGTATGTGAATGTTCTTGGTTATTTCAAGGCAGAACATTTGTGTTACAAAATCACAACTTTCAGGCATTCCTGCCTGACTGGGATAGGCAATTGAGATCGCTAAGCAAACTCAACTGTTCTCATGCCGCTTTGCAAAATGAGGAGAAAAATCAAGAGAAAGCATGTGCAAAAACTGTGATTTACACTCAAAATAACCGAATCAAGTCATCACATAAGGAGAGAGTTCCTCTACAATACCTAAGACCACTTTGAATAAGAAAGTAATTCCATGGCCATAAGAGTAAATAAGAAAGAGTAAGTACATAGGAGTAAGAAAGTGACAATTTAGCACTTTTTTTTTTCCCAAGTGTGCTAGGATTATTTTTCAAAATAGCAAGCCTTTTCGGATCTCAGTTTCTCAAACTGTTTAGTAAGCAAATGAGAGTGAAACGCACCCTCTTTTCCCACGTGAATGCACCTTTAACATGACTAATGTCCCCACCAGCATCGGGATATTTTTATCAGGCTAGCGTTGCAGTGATCCCCCTCCCATCCACCCGGTCCAGGACGCTGCTGCTGAACAGAAGTGTTGATATTATCAGAGGGAGCCTTACGAGCACCAGCACCAACACATGGAGAGGTGGGGGGCAGAAAAAGCTAGGGAAGATTACAAGAGCATTTATAGGTTGTGCATACGACCGTACTAAAAGCCCTACAAAACTCACTACAATGCCGCTCGAGTCACTAACAAATTGAAGCACTTTACAAAATTTGTAGCTCTTCAATAATTTTGAATCACTCTAAAGTGCTCGCGCTCCAAACCATAAATTCTTTCTTAACTGCTGCAGATGTATAAAAGGCACATCACCAAAATGACGGTAATCAACTCCTTCAATCTCAGATGTGAAATTGTTCTGTATTTTTCCCTTGTCATTTTTGTTATTCACCAAGTGCAAAAAATAGAAGTGGTCATAAGGACACAAAAAAAAAAAAAAAAGAAAGAAAGAAAAAAACAACTCAACCACAACCTTTTTCTGGATTCCTATGTAATCAAATTCAAAAAACTTTGTGGATTTAAAAAAAAAAAAAAATAAATAATCAGTTATCTTCTGCAACATTGGCTAAGCTATCTTAAACTATTTTTTTAATAGCCACCCCATGNTTTTTAAAAACGCCCCCCAAAAAAAAAAAAAAAAAAAAAAAAAAAAAAACCAACAAAACCCAAACCCAAACATATAGGGAGTGACCAATCTCCAGAGATATTTCCTTTAGTGGAGAAAGTGTTTTATGGTCAGAAGATGCACACTTGAGGCAAGTTGTGCTGGGTACTGAAAATATGTTAACAAATATATTAAGCTTAGCATGTTTTTCCTATAACTCACAGCACACAGCAGGGAGCAGTACTGAATTGTCTAGGTTAAACATTCATAACTGGGAAGGCGCGTGAGTAGTGGATGTCTCAGTTTAGCCACTAAACCAAATGAACACTGGTGCGTGGGAGGAGGATAGCTCAATTTCTGCAATGAAAAAAGAAAGTCAAAATAATAAGAAAGCATGAGCTTTGCCACAGTTGTTCATTTAATTCACAAATATTTTAGTCCCTTGAACAGAAAGGTCTTTTGGCTTTCTTTTTTTTTTTTTTTATTGAACTACCACTTCCTCTCATGCTGCTCACTGCTGAAGCGTAAACACGTGTTGCCAAGCACATGCGCTTCTGCACACACTGTCATTGCAAGAGTCCTCCTGTCCCTGTCCCCAAGAACAGCCCCGAAGAGAGACGTCCTGATGAAGTTTATTGTAAATGCGGCAACACAGCGTGCATAAGCAATCTCGTGCTTGAAAGACATGAAACAACAGGGAGGGCTGCTAGGGAGAAAAACGAGAGCCTCGCCAGAACGGGAAGAAGCAACTTTTTTTTTTATTTTTTATTTTATTTTTTAATTCCTCTCTCCATCTGTGGCCAACGAAAGTAATCAGATAAACCAGGTCAGCACAAACGAACAAGGTGACCCAGCTGCAAACTCAATGGGCGACACAGCAGTGGCTGAGGAAGGTGGGAGGGCATATGTCCCACAGTTCAAATCACCAGGGAACAGCTTCACGCAGCTCCCATCAATTTTTACATGTGCTTACTCTTGGTTTTTACAAGTGTTTTTAAAACCGGTACTTCACACTAATTTTGGAACTATATTTTGTATCAAGCAACACAATAAACTAGTCACTAAGTTGTAAAACCTTCAAGTAAAATTTCTTCCCTTTCTCAAATTAATCAAAATCTATCCCTTTTGATCCAGCAGGAACTAAGTATGTGTCAGTGACCAGATTCCCTTGCAAACCTTCCACTTACCTAGTGTGTAAAACCTATGCATACATCTATCAGTGCAATACAAGTTAAAAGGAAACTGCTGTCAGAACACGCTAATTCATTCAAAGCACAAAGCACAGGATGAAGCAGGAATGGGAATCCCACAGAACATTGCATAAAAAAGAAAATACAGGCAAAAGTAAGCAAATAACATACCTGAGGTATCTCAGGAGTTTAAAACCAGCCCTGTGAAAGGGAGTTCTCATTAGGAGAACTGAAATAACTCCCACGTGAATGCGGTGGGTGCCGTCCCATGACCCCATCTCTGCCCAGGACTTCAGGATTGCTCCCCATCCTCGGGGCAACATCCAGCCCCCAACTAAGGGGTGACTTTTCATGGGCAAGAATAAAGGAGAATTCAGTTCTAAGTTGCAGTGAACCCAACACTGCTACGTCTAAATCCAGTATCAATTTGCTTTTGCTTAGCCACTTAGATATAAGCCCAAGTTCAAAAGTCACCAGGCATAGCAAAAGAAGACCAGTATCTCTGCACAGATTTAAGAGCTCACGTTGAGGCAGACAGGCTTGAACGCTTTGCCCTGTAAAAACTCCCTCTCCCTGTTCCCAGCCACACAGTGGTCTCGCATTTACCCACTAAACAAACTGTTTACATTGCTAATTCAGATTCATTGCGATTTTGTTTCTTCAGCAGCGGAAACTTAATTTTAAAACCCTTTTAACTGAATGACCTGCTAGAAGTATATTAAAGTGATTTCATTATTTTAAAATTTCCTATAGGAAAGGTCATTTGCATAGCGATCATTTTTCACATGCACCAGCAGTAGCCATTTTTCAGCATTCAGCTCCAACCCCTCCCTTCCTCCTTTGCATTTAATTTTACGGTAGGTAGCAGACAGGCTAAAGAGACGCTGCAACCATGAAATCCAGTCAAATAATTTTTAAATAGAGGTTAAAGCAGAGCTTAAAAGTTAGTAGTAGATGATTTCACACTTTGTCTTGGTTTTTCTTGCCTTCGCTACATGAAGGCACACAAGGTCCTGAAAACTGGGCATGCCATGGAAAGGCGGGGGGACCTTTTGCGGAGAAAGTCTAAGAAAAGCCTTATGGAGGACAAG
The DNA here is from genome assembly GCA_013400035.1 of Rynchops niger. NCBI lineage: Eukaryota > Metazoa > Chordata > Aves > Charadriiformes > Laridae > Rynchops > Rynchops niger. Next base: position 35,159 of record VXBH01010010.1, on the reverse strand, counting down.
GATTCAAGTTCCTACACAGGTGTGAAGCGTATTGGCCCAAGTCAAGTGCCTGGGCAAGATTTCCTCGTGTCCCAAGGACTTTTCTTGTGCCAAAGNCTCACTTCACCAGTAACTTACCTTCAATGCACTTGTACTCTTCAGTCTCTGATTTTCTTACAACCGAAATACAATTCCTCGATGCTGCTTCTGAAATCAGGTATTTTCACACCGATGCTGCCACCTGGCATTTTTATTTGAGTACAGAACGATGAAACCATCAGTAAATAAATATGTTGAGTCTCTACCAGTCGCACTTTCATCTACAACAGAACATGCTTTGAAACACGTAAGCGCCAGCAGACAAAATTTCTTTTAATGTTCTGACAATTTCATTTTTATTAAGTATAGGAAACATTTGTATGTGAAAGGCTTAGTGTAGTCATTTCCTCAGATATATATCCCTTTCCCAGCAAAGAGCTTGTGAAAAATAAACCCTTTACACTTTTATGCAGTTCAATCAAAAGAAACACAAGATGGAAGTAAAAACAGGAATAAAATTTGCAGAATGGTATTTTATATAAGCAGCACATACCCTGACCACTTCAAAACCTTTTTTCCTCCATATTTCAGAGTGATGTTAACATAACCTAATTTGTTTGTTAAAAAACAGAAATACTACTAAATCCACTTAAGCAAATAAGCCAACTTTCAGGGCATTTCTTCCTGCCCTGCTGGAGAGCTGCTCTGTTTAACATAAGACTGCATCAGAGACATCAACAGCTGACTTTGGGCATATTTGTCCCTATTTGATGCCTTCCACAGAAGGCTACTTCCTTCTTTGCTACAGCTCTGGGATGGACAGAAAATGCCTATGAGTTTTTTTGTGTTGATTGGGAAGTTAAGAGAACACAGATGGAAAGTACCGTATTAAACAAAATCTGGTAAAAATAAAGATCATCCCACTGAAAGCAACTATTAATTCTATAATAAGAATCCTTTTTCTGGGAGTTTGGAATAACTGTTTTCTATACATGCAAACATCAGGAATTTGTGGAGTTGACAGAAATTGGAGAGTTTTATGAAAGGCAGCAAAGCTGGACTTTACATGCTTTCCCAAAAGGATAAATTTGTGCTGCGGAATGACTTAAGTATGTTTCAACTCTTGCAAAAGCTCCGTCTCTAAAATATACAAGAAAAACGACTTCTTTAGTGGGAGTAAAGAGAGATGATACATAACGGTACCATAGAAGGACATAAGGAACCAAGAGCAAGAAGAAAACGGGATTTCTTTCATAACCAAACTCGGAACAACAACAGACAAACAACAGCACACAAAAAAGAGGAAGCACACACACAAAAAAAATCTCCAACAGGCAGACAGGGACAAAACTGAGAAAGCTAAGAATATCTAAGGGATAATGGAAATAAGAAGGAAAATTAATAGCTGTCTATTACTTAATAGGGAAATTAAGCGAATAAGCGGCTGGAATGCTCCTTAACTTTTTTATCATTCACAGTGGCAGGCCAGGATACAGAAAGAAAAGACTGTCAAATATTAAGAAAAGTTAGATGCATTTAATCAGGAGTGCTTGAGGAAGGTCACCAGATTGCTTAGCGCACTGGCCAAAAATGTCACCACGCAAAATCAATGACAAGCCCCAAAAAACTCACAGAGGACAACAAGTTTCTTGAGGCTGAAGGCAGGGAAATAGAAGGTCCACCTTTAGAAAGTGTGGGGTAATGGGGGTTATGAACCTCTCAGACCAATTTCAGTACCCAGACAAACACCCCGAAGAGATTCCTAATCAATTTGTAAACTCTGAGAGGGTGAAGCAACAATGAAAGCGAACACAGACCTGCCAAGGACAGATCGTGTCCAACCCATCTACTTTCCTTCTTTCAGACAACTGGCCTGGTGGGGAAGCGGAAAGTTAAGAGATGCTATCTGTCTTGCCTTTATTAACGACTTTGAGGCAATCCAGCAGGAAATTTTCATACACAGGCTAGAATATATGGATTAAGAGCATGAAGCACCTACATGCCAGTTAGGACACTACACGGAAGAGCTACTGTGAGCATTTCGCTTTTAGACAGGGAGTGTATATAATGGAGGTGGTGTTTATATATAAAAATAAATATATGTAAATATATACATAATGTATTTGTGTGCACACTCCTATGAGGACAATATGCTTCAATATTTTCTTTTAGTATCTTGGGGGCTGGACTAGATTACCTTTAAAGGTCCCTTCCAACCTAAACTATTTTATGATTCTATGACTGTATGATCCTACTATGTTTGCATAGAAGACACATATTAAATCTAATGGACTCAAGTTACAATTACTTGATTTTAAAGTAACTTTTATATATTGCAAAAATGGTCAATATTTAATATTTTTTTTAAAAAAAGAAACACAACAAAGTGCCAAGTACTTAATAAAAAAGCAAAAAGCATATACACAAAAATAGTGAATAATTGTCTTGTAATGGTACTGCATAAAAGGATCTGGGAATTACCACATATCCAGCTACGAAGCAGTGTTGCAAAGTTGCTGCAAAACAAGAGGCAGAGTTATTTGTGAGATACACTAATAGGGGGTCTTACTAAAGCTTGGGAGGTGATTGTCTGGGAGGGTTGAAAGAACTGGGTCTGTAGTCAAGGGCAGGAGGCAAAAAAAACAGGAAGACCGTAGCAGCCTGCATGAACACATACAGGGTGAGTAATAGTGGGCTGAATCTGTAACTACAGACACTGGGGGAGTGCAGGTGTCCCGTGTCCCTCTTCGTGGTGAGGAGGAGACAGGAGTACGGGATGCAGGGAGAGATGGTGAGCGTGTGCCTGGGATGGACGAAGGGACACAGCCGGCACCTACAGAGGCTTCTCTGCTGAAAACAACACCCCTCGTCTAAAATCTGTGCTCTAGAGAGTGGATTCCACAGTGAAAAACTAAGATATGAAAGAACAGATATGAGCTTAAAAAAAAAATTAACAGAACATAGATGCTACTAAAGGAGAAAGTATCAAATCCAGCTTATGAAGACTTTGATACCAGACAAGGAACCTCTGAATTCCTACTGAAACATCCCAAACCAAACACATCATCTTGCTTGAACCACATCAGACATCCAATTCTCTAGCAAGGCTCTGATGAAAAGACAGAATTGCAGAAGAGGGGAGGATAGAGTTACCTTGGGAGTAGCAAAAAATTCTCAACAATATAGCCACCCAAAGGTTAATAATAATGATAATAACACATAGAGGAAAAGAACAAAACAGTTCTTACCTCCAGGCATTTAAGAGAAGTGGGACGTTAAATTGCCAGCTCAGACTTGAAGCCAGTGAGCGCAGCAGCAAGTCTCCTGCTGAGAACAACTTCTATTGCTTGGAAAGCCAAAACTGGAACTAACGTTAAAGGTAGTGGAAGTCCACATGGAATTAGATTCAACATCTTTTAGAAAAAGAATTTCCAGAGAGTTTTCCTTCCTAAGATATTACTATGCTTCTAGAAAGACATACAGTAATACTATTTTCTTACTTTACAGTTATTTTCAAGTTTACTTTTTTTTTTTCTAGATACCAGCAAAACTGTATTTTAAATTCTTTTGCCACTTACAACTTTTCAAAGGCATTAAAACCTGTGCAACATAAAGGAACGGCTACACTTAGTCCAGGTTTCAAGTGTTAAAGAAATGTTGTCTGTGTGTCTCCTGCTAGTCATGTGGCAATCCAGCCACAGCAGTGCCAATCCGAAAGTTCCAAATTTCCAATTTCTAGAACAAACCTAAATTAAACGTTGGTTTAGTTGTTTGTCCCCTGATGCCTTTACTTTTTGTTATTATCCTTGTACTGAGAGCAGTAACTTGCTCACCCATAGCAGCTTATAGAGAGGATCTCTGAAGACAATGCAGTGGAAAAATCAGTGACTTTCTCTACTAAAACCACATTTTCTGCTACTGTAATTTATCTAGTGTCAGGTTCCAGTCTCTGGTTCCTGTTCTGTCTTCCTCTAAGATTGGAGTCCTCCTCTATGCAATTTTTATTTCACATTAAGGTACTTTAACCTCTGAATCTTCCTCCGATACTCTGCAGAGTTCTTACGTTTCTCACTAAAAGTCATTTTCCCAGTCCTTAAACCCTCCACAGCTTTCCCAGGTTTTCCCATGAAAAACAACAAACGCGCAACACCTCACCCTGCAGTGCTATGGCACTGGTCCCACTTACACTGCGCTACACAACCTTCAACTCACCCCTTTGTTCGGTTTTGGTTTTCTTTATTTATTTTTTTTTAAATCAGTCACTTTCACTCCTCACTTCCCAGATGGCTTTTACTAGCATATAATGAATAGCCAAATTACCACATTGTACTTCCCTGTGGCCAAGGAATCCCTGTCCAGATCAATGCTTCCTGTGTCATCCCTTCTGTAAATTGCAGCCGGAATTCCTTGACTCTGCTGTCCCCTTCCCCACTTCCGTGAGCTCGTCTTGCCTGGGAGGTGACCCTAACAGCTCAATCCCACTCCACGAGCAAGAGGACAGGGGAACTGGCCATCTGGACAAGATACAGATGTTTGGGCTGGAGGAGATTTTATGTTTTACTCTTCTAATGGGGCTGATACCAAGAACAGGAGTGGAATAGCATGTGCTCACCCAAGGAAGAAAACCAGACTTCAGGACCAAACCTTGCACATCTGTCCCATTCCCAATATAACCCACATGAATGGGGAAAGGTCAGATACATCTAACTCCAACTAAGAGCTTGTATTCTTTTAATATCAGACATACGTACAACTGCTTCATGCTATACCCCATACACCTATAAAAGTGAGCATTTCAGGAAATCACAGAAGTTCTACACTCGCTGAAAAACTGCTTTCAGATTTGACAGGTGGGAAGAACGTGGGCATCATAGAAAGTATCTCATAAATCTCTTAACTTGGAGATGGATGCTTTATTTTCCTTTTGGCTTTCAAGAGCAAGAGAATTACAAAGTGGCTCCACAATTCATGAACTTAGAAGCCGCCTTTGCCCCAGACCCATCACCCCTGGAAAGCAAAATGCTAACCCACAACAGTGTTTCAGAGGGGTCTTTAAACACTCAGATGCTATGGGAAGCAGAAAATGTTGCAGGATTGACTCCAGAACAAGTATAACCAATTACTTTCTATTTTTTAATGTAGATCTAGAGGGAAACTGAACATTTCTCCAAAAGAGTGACCTCCCAGTCTCTGCCGCATCTATTTTGTGGTTCACCAGCTAATAGCCTGTCTGTCAAGCAGGCAAGCAACAATAATGGTTACATCTTCTTTGAAAATTCTTCATAACATCGGAATCAAACCAGCAACATCATCCTTGTTTTCTCAGCCCTGTCCAGACCAGCTAGCACAGGACAGGTAGCAGATGCTTGACCTCTTGGTTGGAGTACATCTGGGCCTCACCCTACCACAGGACACACTCGGATAAAATTAGCATTTTTAAAAGTTGGATAGTCCCTAGGCTGTTACACTGACTCATGCACGCTTGCACTTGGCAGCAGAGGTCAGCTTTGCTCATTTTCCTCCCCGAAGACATTTAAAGTCAGTGGGGCTTTAGAGCGTGAACCTGGTGGGTCCAAAAGCAAGACTTCGTATAACCCTTGAAATCAAAGGCTCCCTTCCATTCCAGGAGCACGATGCCAAGCCTTTCACACGGCTGCTTCTGGCTGCAGAGCAGGTGGGCGTGAAGAGCTGGAAGAGCAGAGCACGCACCTCCACGGCAACCAAGGCTGTGGCTAGCAGAAGGATGGATGCTTTTTCCAGGCAACTTGCCTGAACACTTCACAGGTAGAAAAGATGCTGTGGAGTCAACAGCCCAAGTAAGCTGACTGTAGAGTTTGACACCAAAGTCCTTTTGCAGGTTAAACACGACAAACTTTGTAGGCACAGAAACCTAGCGTTGAATAAATCTTGAGAAGCACCTACACTGTTTCAGCACCCACTGAACAACCTGAAGCGGCAAACTAGCATCAGCACATCTCCCAGAGCAGAAGAACAGACTATAAAAACTGCTGAGAAGAACACACCCGGCTAAACACCCATTCTACTGCAAAGCCTTGGGGACTGCAGTGTCTCAAGGCAGTCTCAGGCTTCAGGTAGCATGGAGAAAGCAGAAGACCGAGACGGCTTCTGAGACACAAGCATAGCTCACTACAGTTCTAAACTCACCCTGCTGAGACAGGCTGGTCACTTTCAGGAGAGGATCCCACAGCTCAAATGCCTTGTTCACTTTCAAATCCCCACCCCAAAAATCAAGACTGGCTCCTCCTAGGGACTGCTGGGCATTTGTCCTCTCTGAAACAGGACTGTCCTTTACAATTGAGGGGGTCTTTGGTACTAACTCAGTTTTAGGTTAAAGGAGGCTGCTTTCTCATGGA
>VXBH01010010.1:13761-24557 GCA_013400035.1 Rynchops niger | reverse complement strand
GCATCAGCTTATTTAACTAGATCAGACATTTGGCTTCAATACTTGTTGAAGTAAATATCCATGAGGTCAAAATATTGCTCTTAATTTGCTGTTTGGGATTTAGGACTTAGCTGCAGATGCTGAAAATAACAGTCTCATTTACTCATAATGGTAAACATTCACATTTAATATTTGATTTAGGATACAAGTGACCTGTTGCTGCCTTCCTTTATTAAGATTTTGCTCAGCCACAATAGAAAGATTTCTCCAAGAGAACACACATTTTTCTTTGGCCTGATATTCATTCAATGTTCCCATTTTCACCATGCACTTAATTCTTCGGTCTTTAACACTGTAGTAACTTTGTAGTGACAAAATGAACTCTGGGGTTAAGTCTGGGGGCTTTGTGGCTAAGAAATGTGCAAACTGTGTCATACGGCAAAGCATGAAGCTTTCAAAAACTGCCCAAAAATCTTCTCTGGAGAAATAAGCTATGTTCAAAAGGAAAAGAGAGGTCTTTGAGAATATAGAGGCATAAGGCGTTTTGCCTTGTAGAACCTTCCAACAGCTTTAAGATCAGATACTTTAAATTTTCTATGCAGTAAATCCAAGACCTTTATTACTATTTAGCTGTAGTTACTGTGACAAAATACAAAACTCAAATTTTGCTTTGAGGTTAGTTGAAATTTCCATACTCACTAACTATTTTATACACTACGGGTATTTTACCTAATTGTTGTGTTGACGTATCTTGGTGGCATTTTTGTTTGTAAGCGAGTTTGACTTCACAACCCAGGTAAGCCAAGTATACATCTCTATCCACAAATCTTCCAGTACTTCTGACTCAAAGAAGGTGAAGAAAACTGTCATAGAGTTGACTTTTCTAAAGCGTGTCCCTCTGTACAATGATGTTCCCTTGTACTGATGCCACCTGGTTTTCCCCTGTTTCTTCATCTGTTGATTCTTATGCAAGAGAAGTCTGGAAGAAGAAAAACCGTGCAGCTAAAAATATCTCAAAACCTGGCAAATCCTACAGCTTGAGAAGAGGACAAGTGCTGACTGAGAACATTGCCGGCAAAGTGGAAGAGCAGGCTTGCGATAATCCATTCTGTTTTTTCTAATCAACTTCTCTAAGCTCGGAAATAACCCAAGTGTTACGCATGGACTTCCCTGAAGTTGCTGGAAGACTTGGATTTATCACTATCTTAATAATCTCTCTAAAGGGACTTTGATAATAAAAGTGCAGTGTTTAAACATTCATTAAGAAGTTTGTTTATACTTCAGCTAGAATTCAAAGTTATTTAAAGTACTTACAGGAAATAATCCTTCAAAAATAGATTAATTTAAACCAAAACAATAAAAACCAAAATATAGTCCTGAATTAATTTAGCCCAGTCAGTTCTGTGTAGAAACGTAGGGAAAAAGCTATGGACAGGAAAAAAGTCAAGCTAACAAGTCACATTACTGGACTGAAGAGAGAGAGATGTGCACTGAGGAAGGAAGAAAGTAAGAAAAGCTGACTCTTTGTCAAAGGCACCTTTCCTTCAAAAATCTCTCAGAAATGAAGTATTTAGTGGGCAAAAAACCAAGAGAAAATGCTTAAGAATCCTGAACTAAAACCGCTAATCTCTCAGTCGTGTTTTACCTGCTTTTCCATTTCTGCAAGATGCTTCTCCCCCCACAAACCCCACCCCAAGATGCTGATAAAGTTCTCAAAGAGAAGCAGTTGCCAGCTGCTGTTTTAAAGTAACTTACTAAAGAAGTGGGCAGGTACTCCTTTGAACCTTACATATTATATATGTAAGTCAGGACTGTCAGGGTTGCTATTTTGCTTTAAGTCACTTTTGAGCATATCACGCAGTTGTAGGATGCATTGCTCACAACCAGAGCAATACACTCCCTCCAGTTTCACTGTCACGTCACATTTCAAAGGCGTTTATTGCTATATTTTAGTTTATAATAAGCCTCCTAAACTCATGTAAGGATTAAATGGCTCCAAAGAAAGACCATCTCCCGCTCAGATCAGATGGCCGACCAGAAGGTCAACTATTCAGTTCTGCGGAACAATGAAACAGCAATAGCCAGAAGTGTTGATCTTAACTTTAGCAACATCCAGGTGCCTATTTTTCACTGTGATCAGTGTGACGTCTTAAGAATACGACAGCATGAGCTCTAACCAAAAGCACTGCAAAACTCGGCTACACGCACAATTACCTTTGCTGAATGCAATATTCTGTAACTACAGTTCACTTTTACCTACGAGCTTTCAGAATAAATACCTATGCCAACAGAAACTGTTACTTAACATTATTTTGAAGTCTTCTCCAGTATCCAAAGTTCATTCGTTTTCTTCAGATTGCAACAATAGATTACATCTATATAGTGAGCTGCTTCGCCTAAGTTCACCGTAAGAATCAGACTGGACTATACTGTTTTATTTTCCTGAATGAAATACACTGGATACCTAACTATAACTCAAAAGCTGGCCCTATTACTTCTCTTAGTAATGATACATCTCAAACTAACAGAAAGTGGGTCCAGTATTGCTGGATCTGTCATATTTTGTCATTCTATTAATCCAAAAAACATTTACTAGGAATGTTTCGAGATCTGAACCTATGAAGTCAAATATTTTCCTTTAGGCGAATTCACACAGTTAAGCCTTTGTCCCCATTAGTTATGAAAAGCTGGTGTGAAAAAAAACCCAAAGCTTTCAGCACCAGAAGCACTGAAATACAATACTGCAATGAAACCGGTAAAATCATGCAAGGTGTTCTCAGACATCCCCAATGCATGCGGAAGGTACTGGATGGTGCGCACAAATATTTCCCTAGTATCAGTAAATACAATTTAATAAACTAATAAATAACTTACAAGGCATTCAACACAGTAAGACAGTTTATCCCCATCTTAAATTCTTGGTTTTCTGCATTCATTGATAGTTTGTTTTCCCATATGGTAGGTTTGCTACATATTAAATATTTAGTTAAGCTTTTCCATTTATAAATGCTTATTATATGCCAAAGCTGTACACAAATTCAAGAGAAAAAGAACATTAACATAAAACCAGCTAGTATTAGTTAAAAAACCCACTGACCTCCGCAAAGTGTAGTATTAATTTTTTTAAAAAACTACTGTATATAAATTCCCATTCCTGTTTTGCAATTACACAAAACATCTGAAAAATTGTCATTCTCTTTGTTTTGCAATGGTTTTATACTTGGAATCTATCCCTCCAGTTAAGCAAAACTTGTAAAGTTTATGCTTTGCTCCTCACCGTAGCTGTTTCATTATACAGAAAATTTATTTCTGAAGCCAAGAGATATTAGTAGTTAGTTACTATATGGCCAAGTTAACACAGATTAGACTGACAAAAATCATCATCTGACAGAGCAGACATTTCAAGATTAACAGTTTAAGTAGATCTTTTCTTCCAAAAGAGCATAAGTTCTTTAGTATAGGTAGGTACCTTCGAAGAGGCACCAAAAACAAATAGCCCTTTCAACTGAACTTTCAGAAAAAATTTAATTTTCGTTTCAAAAGGGATCTTGAAATTACTAGATACACATACATCCCTCTCCCACGGCCCTGTAAGATACATTCAGTAATTTAAAATAAAGATTCCATATTTTATAACTTCATATATATTATATATTTAATATATAATATATATTTATATGTACATTACACAGACACATACACTCTCAGTCAGCAGGATTAAACTGTTTTGTTTTGAAATGTTTGGTGTCACTAATCATCTCCTATTATTTTGTGAATTCAATGGAATTTATCTATTACCTGAAAAGAAATTTAAAAGATCCAAATGGAATCTGTGGATCACTATTAGCACCAATATAGATGGCCATTACTTCGAAGTGACTGCAGGGACTGAAATAATATATTTTTTATAACCCCTCTCTTACTGCACAAGCATTCCTGCAAAATATTTAGGCAGCAATACCTGTCAGGTCATACATCTATTCCCGTTAAATTTAAGTTTTATACAACTTTCCTTACTGTAATATACAGTAACTCTTTTGTCCTGTTGGATTATTTCATTTTTCATGGAGAAAAGTGATTGATAGCTATCCAACAGAATATTTTTTTTTTTAAAATCCCCTCTCTCCTTCCATTGTATGGCTCAGTTTCAAATTTAATTGATAGGCAGCCACCATCACTATAACCAGTACCCTTCTAACACAGTTCTGTCACTGACTGTTGATGCTTAAAACAAAGTTTTGAGGTTGGCTTGCTGTTTATGGAAACTAAGATACTCAAAGGTCGTATCTTTGCAGCACGCTCACCACCACCTGCCACCTAATAATGTCAGTCAGTCCCGATACTATAATTCAATTAGTTACCTACCATTTGGGTAACAAAAATAACAAACCCAGTTGCGATTTTAAACATTATAAGAATATTCACCCTGAGAACACAGAGGAAGTGTTTAAAAAAAATTCTGATATGTTTTCTCTTCATGTATAGTTTTCTTTTTTTCTCTTCATCCCCTCCTGGGTACCTGGGTTTGTATCTAGTATTTGACCTCACGCTTGCTTTGTCAGTTGACCTGTTCATGCCACAGTCAGGTACTGGTGATAGAAAAGCCCAAAAAGGCTTGTAGAAAAGAGGCAAGCAGCAATCCACCATGTGAGGAAAGACAGGAGTCCCCGGAACAGGAGTGGAGTGAAAATATTCTTTAGGCTTCCCAAGGCCATTGTTATTTGTACTACAGTTACTTTCATCTTTCCATCAGCAGGTGGAGACTCAGAATAAACCGAATTAGGAAGCAGGCTGTTCTCTACTGGAGTGTCAGAATTCAGTTCTGGGTAGATGCCCCAGGAATAATTACCTGTTAAAAAGAAACAAGTAACAGACATTTGTAGCATCAAATTCAAGTTCTGTTATTTCTGCCACTCTAAAGATGACCTTAGATATATTTTTCACACACACAAAAAAAAAATTGACGTTTTTGTGATTTAGTAAATACTAACTGTATTCATCTGCATGGCTTCCTCATCATACTAGTAAGCTGTTAGGGTAGGATTCACCTTACCTTTTGACACCCTTCCATCTACATATGATATAGCTGCCTTGAGACCCCTGTCAGTGCTGGGTATGATTCACCTCACCAGGTGTAGCTGTCTACTCCAGAATGGGATAAATCACAGCCTACTAAAACCTATCTCCATTGACATTTTACGAGAAGAATGCCACGACTGCATGGCATGCTGTGAAAGATATCCTTCACAAGAAAGAAGATAAAAAAAAAAAAAACCAGAGTGACATCAGATCTCCCAATAATGACATGAACCCAATATCTCACAATTTCTGTTCAAAGAGCCCACTTAAGATTGAAAAGCTGAAAAAAAACCTCATTTAACAGATGCTTGTACGGTTACATCAGTAATTCTTTATACAACTCACTTCTAAAATACCTTTTAGACAAATGTTTTAACAGAAGTAAACAGCCTTAATTTTTGTATTACACAAATTATCAAAAATAAATCAAACAAATTAGCATATAATTGAAAGATGTCAAAAGCATCAATAGAAGAGGACAGCTCAAAAGCCACAGACCAGTATGTTTTAAGTAGCAGGAAACGACAATGTATTACTGTATTAAAGTACTCATACATTCGAATTCTCTTTAGTAGACAACACATTTTTGTTGATCCAATTTTGCCTACCTAGTGTTTTCAAGAGCAGGGTTGTGTGAAGTAGCATTACCAATGGTGCAACGTACTGCAGTGCAATTACACAGAGATAATAGAATACCCGAGCCACCTGGGAAAACAGAAGAGAGCAGTTCATAAATTCTGATGATCAAAGTAAACCTTTACACATAGATCTAGGAAAAACAAGCAATTTATTTAAAAAAAAAAAAAAACAAACTTTACTTATGCAGTAAAGCTGTTTTAAACATTTTCTACCACATGTTGGGATGTGACATATTTTCTTCAAAAGACCTAACGAAGAAACCCCTATAACGAACTCCAGTTGCAGTGCATTTACAAATCTGAGAGGAAGTGCTGAAAGGAAATAATTAAAAGCATCAGTTCTGTTAAAACAAACAGAAGCAATTTTGCTTCTGCAAACTCCATGTCATCATTCAAAGATTCCTCTTTCAATAAACTAGAATCAACACTAAATGTATGTTCAATTTTTAAAGTCCCCAGTGATTTCAAACTCAATCCTTTTTGAAAAATGAAGCAGTAGTCACTGTCCAAAGCCTCATAAAAAGTAAATTAAAGTTACGTTAATATTGCAGTCCCTTTTTAAAAGCCACATATTTTTAAGATATCCAACTGTGAAACACTGATATTTTAAGAACAATGACAGGATGGTTTTTCATTAATAGTTGAACAATAACAGCATTTAAATGGTCTTTATTTCAGGTACACATTATGGTTCATTGAAATCCACTCAGATTTACCCCTCCCCCTGCTCCCAATCTGTTCCATCTTTCTCAAGATTGTTGCCTTACATATTTTATATAAGCTATTGACCTAAAAGACTGGACCAAATAAAGAAGGAAAAAAGTCATAAAATCAATAGCAAGAAAGCAATGAAATAAAGGCAACTGGATTTTAGAAGAGATGAAGGCATACATGACATTTTTGGAAATACTTCTAAAACCTCAAAGGGCTTTGTGATGAGCAAGCATCAAAAAAACTAACATGAGACAAGAAATATTGCAAGATAATTGATGGAATATGGTAAAAAAAAACATCATTGCTGTAGGATGACAGGTAGGAAAACTTTACTGGCAGTTCCAGAAGACGACACAGAGATCCTGGATAAACAGATTTAGGAAACACCACATAAAGACATAATTGTTTTACAGATAGGATGAAAGCTCCCAGAACTAAAACTATGCAATAACAGCAATCAGCACAGTTCTGTCCTAACCAGTCGCTGCTACCTCTATTTCCTAACCTTTTTTCTGAAGCAAATTGCAACCCCCTTTGGTTGTAAATAACTACTGCATAGTCTTCTTAACAACCTTCAGATACTCAGTGAAGCCAAGGACATGATTGTAAGTAATAGTGGCAATCCTAAGAGAGGAATCTGTCTTATGGCATACTTCCAATACTCCTCCTGCAATACATCCCAGCTCAGCAGTATCATCAGGCACCACTATCATGCAACACTAGAAATGTAAGTTTATTTTGCAGGCAATGTGCAACACCATTCTACAACAAGCTTACGAATTTCTACCTCATCACTTTGTTGACGGTATGTTTCACTACTTTTCTTTAAAAAAAAAAAAAAACACCAAAAAAAAATTTTTCTTTTGCCACAGTAAGAAGATGGGCAGACAGTTTTGTAACTAGGCTAGAGCACTTGAGAGTGGTCTGACAGAATTAAGCACATCTCATTTTATCATAAAATATAACCACCTAATCTTAAATTTTGCCACAATTAAAAAATCATAGTTGGGATTAGGTAACAGTATTTCACTCTTCTAAATTCAACTATTTCTTTTTTCCCATGTTGTAGCCACAGATCACCCTCAGCCTGTGCACTCCCCCAGATCTATTCATGCTGAACAGAACCACATCATATTTGTAAAGAACAATTCATGATGGGATCTTTTACAAGTACTTCCGAATAGCTGAAGACAAGCCATCTGCATAATACGGATGACAGACCTCTGTATATTTTGGTCTGCAGAATTTCTCTGTAATAGTGCTCTTTTTACCAGAGACAGAGTTTAGGAAGGTTCATTCAGATTTCAGCTTTGGTGCCACAGACTTCATAAGAAACTGGGGAAAAAGCATTTGTACAGACAGAGGACTCCAAATACGTAACCTCAGCAACACCATACTTACCATTTTCTGTAAATCAACCATACTTATTCTGCCAGCTTCCTTTTTCATCTGATCCACGCTTTTCTGTGCTAAATTCAGATAGGCCTGTAAATGATGACGCATCATAGCCAATCGCAAAGCACACAAGAGGATTATAATCCACAACCTCACGGTGTCAAATGTATCTTCTGTCATTCTGTGGATTAAAAAAAAAAAAAAAAAGCAATGCTGTTTTCCAAAGGTCACCTACTGCTATGGAATTATTTGTTTGTAACATATGTAAAGAAATTTTGAAGCATATTGTCAAAAATACTTAACACAATCTACCATTACGAAGTTCATGTGCAAGCAATATTAACTTGGGTCCTCTGCTCCTCTCTATACTGCTAGTTCTTAGTAGCCCTGTTACAGCATTAGATCCCAGTTAGTATCCATTGTAAACAAGAATAGCTCTTAAATGCTTAAATTCCAAGTAATGAAGACAGGACACTACAAAACAAGGTCACTCAGATAATTACAGGATTTGAGACACACAGTTCTACAAAGCAAATATGCACTTCAGTTGCCTTAGATACCCTGTTACAGCACATCCCTCATTTTAAGAAAAACTGAGGAACAAAACGGGAGCACAAAATATTTGCAATGTTTTATGTAATAGTTCAGTGGTCACAGAATCACCTTAGAAGTGTATCTTAGAAGCAGAAAGCAATAAAAGCATCAGCTAATCATATCTGTTATATGTCTATTTTGATACTACTATTTTGATTTATCTAGACTAATAGTGACAGTGACAATCACCTATGCTAGTTGTACAATATTTATTTCAGACACCACTCTTCCTGAAAATCCTGTCCATTTTTTATTTTTTAAAATATTTTAGCTATCAATTCCATATGCACTTTATCTACACATAGATCTTAAGAGAAATTGCTTAGGTTAGTTCTCATGCCAACGTATCCCAACTGTCTTCAGCGAAACCGCTCCTCTCCTACACCAATATGTAAGATACAAGGTTCCAGAAGGTGGCAGTGAGGTGGTATTCCAGCCCTAGGAAGAACAACCCATCACTGACAAGGAGATGCCAGAAGATAGCAGCTTTTTGAGAACCACCACCTTAACATTCAACACTTTGCAACTAATTCTCGTTCTTTTGAAGTAACAGAAGCTCTTTAGAGCTCAGCTGCAACTTCCACACTATCTTTGAAAGCAGATGCTGTTAAAATTTAAGTCTTTCACATTTTTATGACTTTCACAGGGCATACTTAGACTTATGGTTTTGTTCTCCATACCCCAGAAAGAATTTTTAACGGAATCTTACAAGGGGATGCTCTCTTTGCCCAAAGGTGGGTTCATAATGTAGTCCTTAGCGATTGGTTTTACCCACAGTAGAACCATAAATAAAGGTGCCAAGAAGTTTATATGTAGCAATGTTCTGAAAGAAGAAAAAAAATGGGGAAAGGTTATTAAATACAAACAATTACCATGCTGCTGAAACGGGGTGGGGGTGGGGGGTGTGTACAGATTCAAAAGGAGAAATTCAAATTTTAAAATAGTCGGGAGGAAGGTTAAATTAAAAAATTACTTTCCTATTTTACAGATATGACTTATGTTTAAAAAAACCTACATACTTTGAAATCCCACTGGCTTAAAGAAGTTCTCTTAGAACATCTGAAAATTTTATTTATTCCAAACAATCTAATGATAGGCGCTACCTGCATTTGTAAAACTATTGTAAAAGACAGTTGTTGAAAATGTCCATATGATAGCATAACACCAAACTGCACTAGCTATTACAGTTTTAACCTAGAGTCAGCATATAAGGATAATTACAGGAAATATGCTGCTGTGTTATATTTTTTTCGCTTTAGTAAAAATGCACTCAGATTAATTTCCATTATCTATATAGACCAAGGGAAGCAGTTCTCAGAGGTCAGATTTCCCAGTTTAATGAAGATTTTTGCTTAGAAACCTTGACTAAATGAAACTAGGTACTACTATTCCATTAAAGATATTCAGACAAAAAACCAAACAATAACCAGCACAGCTATTCTATTTAAGAGCATTGTAGTAAACTGCACAGTTAATGTAAAAGTAGTGCTCTCCTCTGATTTCCGAGTACAAAATACACAGAATTTAAAGAGCGGAGATAGTTTTCTGGAGTTTTTCCTGAAACTAATATCCCTCTTCATTTCTGAACCTGATATCCCACTCATTTTTCATTACTAAAAATGAAACAAAAGCAGACGAAGACTTCAGTGCTGTCGTTCCGGTGGTTTTGCTAGTGCAATGCTTCCTCACTAACAGAATCAGCTTGTCTATACTGCCACCTCCAACCAGAGTGCTTTGACACCATAGAAAAAATGTGGTAATCAAAAGTTATTCTAAAGAACACAAGACCTTACTGATTTCAAATTATCAAGCTTCCTAAAACCACTAAAATGTTGTCATTTTTCAGAAGATGTTATCACACACACATTTAAATCATTGGTTTCAGACGAAGAAATAAGCACTGCTAGTTATTCAGTGTTGCTAGGGAACAGACAGCATCAAAGAACAGTCCAAAGCACTTCAGTAACTTGTGAAAGGATTTTACCTGAGCTTCTACTTATTTAAGACATCCTACTGAGTTAATGGACTGGACTGTGCCAAAGGGTGGCAAGAATCCCTTTCTGTTTATTTGAGTATAAGGAGAAAGGCTGAAAGAGTCCTGAAGCAGGCTAAGGAAAATGAGTGAATGTGTAGAGAAATGGTACGAATTGATTAGGAAGATTCCAAAATATAAGCAGCAAAGAATACTCCTGACAAAGAAAAAAACCAAGCCATCTATCAAAAACAAAAGGGACACCAGATTATTTTTATTCTGTTTACCCCTCAAAAAAACAGAACTCACTCCCTGTATACATAAAAGAAACACATTAATCATTTTGAACGTAGTAGTGAAGTGGCAGTTAATCGTTAACCTTTACTTTTTTTTTTTTTTGGGGGGGGGGGGGTTTGGGGGGTGTA
>VXBH01010010.1:0-13730 GCA_013400035.1 Rynchops niger | reverse complement strand
ATTAATGAACTTCTGTTTCAGAGATTTTACATTCCTGCCTAGGATCTCGTGTCTACTGATAAGATGTTGGGAAACTAGAAGATACTTACAAAAAAGGCACAAGAAATCTTAAAATACGGAGAACCATAAAAATTAAAAACTAAGCAGTTAATTTAGCTGAAAAGAACAGATTATGAGGTGACTCAGTCACAGTTTACACATTGAAACTTAACAGCAGATAGAATAAGCCAACACCTTAGAGCTGTACCTGGATGCATTCAACTACAATGACTGCAAGCGTAACACAGAGTACTTGGTTATAAATTTACCAAGAGTGAAGGAATCTACTTTCAACACAGATTAATTTCTAAGAGGGGCACTTTTCAGGGAAAATAAAAAATAATGCAGTGTGGATATAAATAGTTTTAATTGCAGAAAATGTAACAGTTCTCTTAGGAAAGTGACCAGACTAAACGATCACAATGGACTATGCTGCAGAATCTGTCATTAACATGTATTAAACATCAAAGGTCAAGATCTATGAAAGGCATTGGGAGGTTTTCTCTCAACCAGAGAACACTGAAGAGAAATAGTTAAATCAGAGAAAACATTTTACTAACAAACTCAAGCACAGCTGAAAATTAAAATATTCCTTTAAACTGTTATTAACATATCATCCTTATTAAATATTCTGGGTCATCTTTTCTTTGTATCTTACCCTAAATTTATTAAAGGCATGATGCCCGCCTGGAGGTGGGGGTGGGAAAAAAAAAAAAAAAAAGCCTGTGGTTGCATCTCTGCTTCCTGAAAGTTATCTTAACTTCCAAAAAGATATGATGGTGGAAAGG
The DNA here is from genome assembly GCA_013400035.1 of Rynchops niger. Classification (NCBI taxonomy): domain Eukaryota; kingdom Metazoa; phylum Chordata; class Aves; order Charadriiformes; family Laridae; genus Rynchops; species Rynchops niger. Next base: position 12,903 of record VXBH01010010.1, on the reverse strand, counting down.
AAGCAGTAAGCAGAAACATTCATGGTGGAGTAGGAAAGGAAAGCTCCTTTAATTGGGACTCTAATTAGAAGGCAAAGAAGGTAACAGACTGGCAGAGCAGAAACAGGCAGGTGGCAAGTCTGCTCAAGATACGAAAAGCAGGCAGCAACAGAAGTCTTAGTCACTACCTTCTTCTTAGTATAGTTTGCTTTGTTTATTTTCAGACATTAAAGATTTAAGACTGAGTAGCATATATGTGCACATATTTTCTCTTACTGTGTTATTTTTTCTGTTGCTAAATTCAGAGCATCCAGATGCATTTGAGCCAGTCGCAAGCCAGGGAATGTCAAAAAAGCACCAATAAGTGAACACAGAACAGCCAGGAACAATTTGAAGGTTAGTTTAGACACAGGACCCCTAAAAGAAAAGAAAGGAAATAAGCATTTTCTTGGGGAGAAAGTTGTGGGGGTAGGGTATCAGAAACTACTTTCAACTCAACAGAATCTAACATTTAATAAAAAAATCAAACAGTATTCTATAGTTTTACTCTGGAATGCCAGCATTATTACAAACCAATCAGGAGTTAAAATTTAAAAAAAAAAAAAAAACACAAGTCAGCTATTTATTTCCTAGAAAAACAGAAAACCTAAACTACTTCCTGTACGATGTTAAGTTTGTTAGTAGAGAAGGAAAAAAAAAGAATAATTTCATATTGTAATTAACAACAAAATATATAATAGAAATTGCTAATAGAATGAATTTAATAATTATGTTTTTAAGAGAGGAACAGATGCATCATTAAATTTAATTGGTCAAAGACGAAATGAATATTTAAGTTACACTACTTTCTACCTTTATCCATCAAAAAGCTCTATCGAACTGTTATTACCGCAGTTTTTCAGATTTATCTAATACATACATGTGGCCAATTAACGTGTCTCTTCCAAGTGATTTATATAGTTTGTTTTAGTGAACTATGTGGAGTATATAAAAAAAATTACTGAAGAAATATCCAGGATCAACTGAATTACAGAATAAACAAACACTGGATTACACAAAAAAAAACAAGTGACATGTAACTAACACAGATTAAAGAGTAAAAAAAATAAATCTAGTATGATCCACATGAGTTTCAGATTCTTTCTTAATCTCTGTCGTATCAACTACCAAGAGACACCATTATCAATTCAATTGCTGCCATAAGCAGTCAAAGCACCACACAAGTTCAAAAATAAGCGAACACTTAACAGGAAAATTAATACAGAAGTTAGTAAACTTGCAATAGCTTAGGAAAAGCAGAGTGAAGAAAGGCTAAGAAACACATGGGATTCAGTTAATGGTTTCCCATGAATTTATTCATAAATGACAAACTAATCTAGTTTGAGGAAACTTCTGTTCCTCAAAAATAAAGAGATTCTATAGCTTCCGCAGGATACTTAGGAACTTCCAAGCAAGAAATTCAAAGTTGCACTCCCACAGAGATTACATACCCATAAATGCATTTTCGAGCATTTCTATAGGGAACAAATCGTAACCAAAATCCATTTTACAATATACAAAGGCTGTCTATGACAGTGACTGTATATTTGTGTAACATAACAGGCTATAGCATGTTCTTTAACAGTCTATGCAAAACTTTGGTGTCCTGTAGCAAGCAAATGTTTTTGCATAATTGGAGAACACTAATACAACCTGAAAAAAGGACTGAAGGCCAAAATTTACTCCTAATGCCAACTGTATCACAAGCTTTATCTGTAGCTTTTGCACACTCGTCCTCTTGCATACCATAGGAATGGCAAAAGACACCTAGCACCTGTTTTAAGCAATCCTTGCAAAGCTGAAGGGAATTACTGTGAAAAAAGTGTTCATAGTTTTCAACAATATTTTATGAACTACAACCAAGATGTGAGGGTAGGAACTACCTCCAAAATAAAAACAGAAAACACAAATGGAACTTAAGTTACTTGTGACTGCTGATGAATTATTTTTATTAATCCACCTCTTCGCATTATTACAAAGATTATAAGCACGTACAAAAGAAAAACACGCAAGACAAATGCTTTCTAAGAAAATCCAAGTGATTCAGTTATAAATGCACACATAAACCAGACAAATGCATTTTCAGGAACTTACTGCGATTCCAAACCCTGCTTTTCAAGAAACTGCATAGCACTTTCTGAGAAATTCGAGAATCCTGCAGAGACATATATTATATGTATTTTATGACAGTACAAACACAGAATCCCTTTTTTGAAATAAAGTGCCAGCTAACAGGTCATCTTATAAACAAATTTTCTTATGTCTAGCATAGCTCTTTCATGTGCTAATTAGTATGCTATAATTCAATAAAACTTGATTATTAACATCTCTGATATTATTACACTTCAGGAACTTGAATAAAATTAACATTATTTTTTACAAACGTAAGTTTTGGGGTTTTTTTTTCACTAAAGAAGCTTCACCTTACTATGAAGGGCAAAATGGGTTAAATGTAAAACTGGAAAGCAAATATAATTAACAAACGATTACACTATTTAAAAGAAATCAGGGAAAACAGAGGATATCCTCCACAATCTGCATTACAAACCAAAATTTCTTAAAAGTGTATGACAGAGTTCACTTTAACACAGATATTCTCAAAAACACAAAAAAGACTGGAAATAAAATTTACGTGTCATGGAATCACTAGAGCTGTTGCAAACCGTAAAGAAAGGAGTTACCTGATTCCAGTCCAAACTCTAGATAGTTTTCTGTCACAATGAGGATTGCCATTGCTTTCACGAAGAAGAAAAAACCAAAGGTGACACAAACTGATCTTTCACCTCCATCCTCTACTTTGAAATAATGGGTAGTCAATGAAAACAGTACCTTACTACACAAGAAAAAGGTCAAGGAAAATTAAGTTCGTAAAATAACTATATTTAAGAATTATAAAGCGGTGTTTTGATTATCTACACTAGGGCTGTTCTATGATGCGTAATTTTTTGTAAAAAGTAATACATGTTCAGCCAATTTCAAGTTAAAATTACAGAATACTGGTAAAGCATAATAATCACATAATGGGTAGCCAGGAATACACTACTCTGGAGTACAGCTTTGATTTAGGCTTACTTATAGTTCATTGCAGTGGTATTCATGATCAATCTGGGAGAACTAAGCCACAGTTTAAGTGTAAATGATTACATAATCATAAGTTACATCAAACAAGAAAATAAGACAATTATATTTTCAACGCAAAATATTGAGCTAAATGAAAAATATTCCATTAAACCACATAACTCAAGATTTAATTAATTTCAAAATCCAAAATACTACTTTTGAATGCAACAACTGGACGCCAGGGAAGTGAATAAACACAGGGGAGCTACACGTGTTCTTCCTGGATGTACAACCCTAAGCTATACGTACAAACAGAAAGAACAGGATGCTCCAACAAGCACTTCTATCAATAATGGGATAAGATTTCTCAGCTATGAGAATTTCTTCTCACAGGGAGTGCAGACCTGCCTTACAAGAAACTGTGACAAATAGCGTGGGATTCATGCTTAGATTATCATGTGACTTTTTACTAAACAGAAAACATACGGAAAGATGAAACTTACAATTCTTTCACATGTGCATATTCGAGATTTTTCAGCCACCAAAGATAGTAAAATAACAGCATGTTTAGTACTATCTAGGAAATAAAAATCTATCCCATGCTCACCTTGTAAAAAAAAAAAAAAAGAAAAACTGACCTTAAAAAAGCCCTATTATAGTCCAGCATGATATATTAAGTCCTTTCACGTAGCCACAAATATGAACATCTAAGACACCATCTGCTCTGTTATCAAGCTGTTTGTAAAATTGAAGATTCTCCTTTTTAACACAGTTCTAAACATAATTAGCTCCACACTTAAAGAGTAGATTTGGATATATTGTCAACTCTTATTACTATGAACTGCGGATCATTAGAACTGATTTTTTTCTTTTTTAAGTGGCAGGCAATATCCAGTCCATATTTAAGTAAAGGACTTTGAGATCACTCCAGATACTACGTGCCTTGAAAAACCAAAAAGGGAAAAGAAGATTTTATGTGTAAACTGTACCCTTTTCTTCCCACCATGCAATAACATATTCATTCATGTTTGCCCTTTTTTAATATTGGAAGTATTTTAAGATGTAGATTACATGAAAAAATATTTTAGAGTATCTATACAGTAAAACATTTGAACAGTCATCAGTTATTCCCTGGAGAAACTATATGACTATCCAATATCGCACTTCATTAGGCAGCACATATTTAACATACACATTGCTCTATTTCCTGTATATGCAGAGAGGTACTCATGCACACAATGAAGTGGCCTAAGCACAGCATCTAATAACTCTAAGTTCAATGTAATCAACTTAAACTCACTTCGTACTTCACAGAAAGAACGGATATATCTACAGGAAGACACACCTCATCCTAAAAAGAGCTACATAATAGGTCTGGAGAGCTCTGTTTCTCTAATAATACATTCTTGAACCAAGTGTCTTTTTACAGCTAGGTACATTGATCACAAATTGAAAACACATTAATTTCAAATGTTCAAGTTATACATAGGTTTCCATAACAGTTTGTGATCAATAGTCCTAGCCTATAAATAGACTTATAACCCCCCTAGATACCTCATGCTTTCAACTACAGATTGTGCCTAAAGGATGTTGAAAATGCAACTGAGAAAAAGAAAGCATACTGACAGTAAATTCCAATTATAGTGCAGATTCAGAACGCAATATATAAATTAATCATTATACAAACTATATGTGACTGAAGCCCTCTGTTAGTTGAATAATCACCACTGCTACCTCTTTTAGGGATGGAAAAAATTAAAGCATTATGGCTCGCTTCATCAATTCCTTCCACTGCTTCACCTATATTTCAGGACCTACTAAAGAAATAATTCTGGAGTATACAGTGCTATATTAATAGATACCCCACCTTTTCTTACTTTGTTTAAGTCTTGGAGGTTTTTTTAAGGTATTTGATGACCGACTATTCCCCGAACCAGCCTTCAGTCAAGGTAAGACTTTCCGCTTCCTTTGCTATGCCCTTGAAACATTTTCCAGAAGCAGCCAGTGAAATTTACTAATCTACCATCTCCTTCATTCCACTGGAGTGAAGTATGAACCAATACCAACCTCACAGTTGGTAGTGTGGATAAACAGTTCCAGCACAGGGAACTCTCTTTTAGCAGAACAGAAAAATAAATCTTTACATGTCTAGACAGTTTCAGGAAGACTCAAAGATGTTTCTTGGAGGCAGCACTTAGAAGACCTGTTCAGGATTTAATATTTTTGAAAAGCTGCGGAATACCGTATTGGTTGATCACTTTTGATGCTGACAGCCTCCACTCACTGAACAGTTTCCAGTACCTGAAGAGGAGTAACAAAAGATCTTGCAAAACAAAGAGGTTGGATTTTTTTTTCAGGCAGATTACTGGTCATGACCTGCTGATTGTGGTGAATTTCAGCTTAAAAATGAGTTTTGCAATCTTTCTTGTAAAAACAGTGTTATTGTTTGTGAAAACTCATTGTGGCGTAGGCCGCATTGTGGTGTAAGCCCTAGACTTACAGCAGGCTGAGCATCAGCTGCCACTTGAGCATCCACCCAGTCTGGCAGGGGAATCTGACATCATTCACTGAGGTACCTACCAATACAGCTGTACAAACATTTCAGCACATGAAACACGTTTAAAGCTAGCTTAGTTGTGCCTAGGACAACTACCATCAATGTAATGCCAACATATTCTAACACTGTAACTCAAATCCTAAGTTTATGTACTACTCCTTTTAGACTAAATTTCTGTTAAAACACAGATCTGTAGACTAGATTAATTTCTGGAATTTTTCTGAATATCTACACTACAGACATTTAAAAAAATCCTTATAGTGGGTTACTGCACTAAATCAAAATCAAAACATCTATTTCTGGAAGACAGGGCTGAAGAAAATTCCAGTCATCACTTCCAACTTCTCTAACCTTTTTTTGGTCATTCAGTCAGCCAAATCCATAGTACAACCTATCACCTCTTAATGCACAGCTATGAAATAGAAGAAACACCTATCATAAAAACACAAATCTGTCCTAGAATTAATTGTTGACATATCACCCTGACTGCTTTCAACTGAAAATATGGAGGCAACCAAATTTTTTTAATACTTAAATTACGATGAATCATTTCTGGCCTTGACATAATGAATCAGTAAATATTTGTGTAAGTTTTAAAGTATTCTCAGCATCCCAGACGCCTGATGTGACAACACATGAAAGAAGCGGTTTTATTCTGAAATCTCTTTTCATCTGCCTAGGTGCCAATGATCACAAGGATTGTTATCAATACCTCTGTATATCACTCTTTGCACCATACTCCTTCACTCAAAAAGCTGTAATGCCCAGAAAAAGCTATGCTAGCATGTTTATGGAGATGTTAATTCTAATGTAAAGTTTAGACCGTGCTTCCTAGTACTGCAGCCTTCTGCTTTGCCATTAACCCCTCAGACTGCACAGGATCACATTACTTCATCCCATCAGTCCAGAAACCATACAGGCAATTAAGCAAAGCCCTGTTCAATATGAGGAAGCAGCGACTTCACACAGATTTCTACAAAATCACCTACTCTGTAGAGAAGTCTCCTCTTAAAACAAGGTCTATTTCATGCCACCAAAAAAAAAAAAAAAAATTAAATAGAAGTTGTACATAGTGACAGAAAACCAGTTCTGTCCATTTGTTTCCTTTGTACAATTAATAAATGACTGCTCAAGTACCTAGTACTGGATAAGTAATTATACTTTCTATTGTATTATCTCTTTCAAATTATCCAAAAAGGTACAATTGTTTTTGGAGTGACTCATTTAAAAGCCTAAAATTTAGACTCTACTGTTTGATAACACATTACAAAGGGGAAGAAAAAAAAAAAAGATAAAAGGTCACACTTTTTTATTTCACTGAATTTATTTATTTCAGAAGGCTTGGTCCTACATATCAGACCATTCTTCTCTGGGCTTTCCCAAATTTGCATATGTTTTTAGAAGTGCCACATGAATTTTAAACTTTATCTCCTCTAACCTTTCGTTCACCCTAGCAAACTGACAGAAGCCCTTAAGGATTTCCTCTATAAAGTATACTGCCTATTATCAAAATACTCAAAACAATATTGGTCCCTTAGCTAATACATACCCAGGTACAAAAATGTTAAAGCACGCAAATAACTGTTCATAGCTTTCTAAATAAAATTTAGCTTTTGGCACACGGTCTTTTCCTTTTAATACAGTTCTATCTGATCTCACTTCCCTTTCAGTCATGTAGGAAGGCTAGTGAGAAAATACAGCTAATGTGCTTCTAACAAGCACATTCTAACTAGATTTGCTTCAGTCTCCTCCAGGTCCAAATTAGATCTCAAGTGCTTCAGCCAGATTAGGATAAAACCGGAAATGTTGGGTTAGGCTCAATTCATATAAAAACGGCAGGTGTGAAAGAAACAATCAAAAAAAAAGACCTTAATATCAACTTGCATATTCACACTACTGAGACAGAAAGCTTCCACTGCCAAGCAACTTAATTTTTTTTAATTTCTACATTTGGTTTTGCACTGAATATATGACCAAATGAAAGCAGTGATTAGGACTGCATTCGAATACCACTGTAACAAAGAATTATTGCAGTGGCTTTTCCTACAATATAATATAATTCACAAATCTACTTCACCTAGCATTGCAATCACTGTAGTATTATTTAAGTTGGCTACACCCAAGATTTGAAAGATGAAGCAAATGGAGCATTGCCACCAATAAATTTAAGACTGCATTGTGGCTTTAGTATTTCAAGCTTGTTTTTCCATTAGTTCTATTAACCTCCCCCTCATCCTCAAAACAGGAGTCAAAGGTGTTGGCTTCCATTTCAAATTTCTTCTCTCTGCCAAGATTAGACTAGAATTCCTGACTTCACCCAAACACAGAAAACAAAGGTTGTGCCATAACAGCTATATATTAGCTATAATATAGCTATAGTATAATTATAAGGTGCACAAGAGCCAGACAAAAGCTTTCCTGTCATTACTTGGTGGACTAGAAAAAACACCTTTTGGACTGTGGATCTGTCCACTGACAAGTCAAAGGAGAAACACCTGGTCTGGAAAGCAAGTTATTATTCATTACCAGAAAAATTCTGGATATCATTTATACTTCAGGCTACTTAGAAAAGAATTACTATCCTTATAAAGGCAGCACACATTTAAATAATTATCAGGTACAGACAAGCAGTAAGCATATCCAGAACTGTTAGCCAAATATAACCAGACATTGGAGTTCAAGGGTTTTACGTAACACCACCAGCTATTGCGAACACAAAAAAAAAAAACCCACACACAAACCAAAACCCCACAACACAGTAAGAATCTGTATTAAAGAACATGTATTCATACAGAGGAATTAGTTTTGAATACCCAAGTGCTATATGGACCCAAATTTAGCACTTTATCTGTCTGTCAGCTGTTGAGGAAGCAGAGGGGTTGCAGAAATTCATTTTCTAACTCACCTTTCCATAACCTGCACTCTTGCAGGCCCTTATGCAATTCCACTGCTTTATCACCTATCACATCTTTAAAAGACAACTTTCCTCCCTAAAGTGTATGTCTGGATTGGTATATGGAAAGCAGTTAATTACCGTGCAAGCATCCATGTCTGATACTGCCTTCTGCAGGAAAAACAAACATAACAGCTGCTTCTTTTTATGATTTGATATTGCCTGCTTCCTAAACACTCCGCCTTTATTTCCCACAGTATCAGAAGGGAGTTCAGCTTCTCACAGTGCTTTGAAAACTTACAACCTCAGCTCCTACAACTGTTTACACATTTTGTTTTCTGTAAACTTTGTAAGTGTCTTCAATGTATTTTAAAACTATTAATTCATGCATGTATCTTTGCAATAAATTAATATACACATTACTAAACTATTTTGTTCAGGAAGTACCAGACTAAACATAGTGAAAACAAAAAGGTGTGCAGTAAATTGCACACCCTTCCAAAAGCTGTAAATGCTTTCTGTAGAGAAATCGATTTCTGATTGCCAAACTGGGCAAAATCAAATTCGTTTAGAATCACTACATATTACAGAAGAGCACTAACTGTATGCTCACGTACATGTATTTTTTCCATAAATTATTTGGTATTAAGATGAACAAGCTATTGATATCAGCACGTACAAAGAGCATGTACAGAATATACATTACCCAACAATGGCACTAGTTTACACAATCCTTTTTCACAAATACTAAATATTTATGTATGCTGCCAACCAGCAGAGCTTTATATGAATTGCAGAATGATGTAAACTATTTGTAACAGAGTGATTTAAGGAAACAGAAAAGGATACACTGCAAAAGCCAAAACAAGCAGACACCACACTACGCTGATATTCATTTCTTGTGACGGCTTCACAATACTGTAATAGGCTTCTGTCACCACATACACAACTGTAGCTGCAACAGTGAAATCCACCAACCACTGATATTCCGGAAAATAATGCAATGCTGAAAAATACAAGTTTGCAAACAATAAAGGTTTGATATGTTAGGCAGTTACTGACAAACACAGAATGGAGTGACAAAAAATGCTTTCAATTAACTGAGGTCTAGGTAGACTCAAATCATCCAAGTAAAGAGCAACAGCTGCAAAAGAAGCCACATGTTTTCAACTCAACAACCTGAACTTCGTTCTTCACTTCCGTTATTCAATATTTGTTTACTACTCAAATTTATAAGGCTCCAAGATTTTACTGTTTTATCATCTCAGTTTTTATACATTAACATCCTAAATTCAAAAAGCAGACTTAATTTAGATCTCAACATCATGAGAGAAAATGGTTCTCCGGCTCAGTATAGCTACGATTCCACCTAACAGGCTTTTTGACTCTGTTAAAGAATAAAAGCTCATTGTCAATCATTTAGAATACTACATATANAAAGACACAGTACCTAAGATACTGTTAAGTTAGTTCTTCCAGGTTTTGTTAATATCTCCCGTACAGCAATAAATAATTGTGTAAATTCCACTGTAAAAGCTGAGGATCATACTGTCTTGCATGCAGGCTGGGTGATTTATGAACAGAGAGCTCCCATAGGTGCTAGGAACTGCTGGGAACAATTTGTGATAATGAAGTACGGACTGTCCCTCCCAAACACCTTCCTTACATCTACACAGTTAAAAAGTCAGAAAAACACTACTAGGCATTTCTCTGTTGACTACTACCTAACATCAAACAGATGAAATTGGCCAAACTCAGGTATTTCCTATTTTGAAAGAACTATTCGGTTAAATTCAACAAAAGTTTGTATACATTATTTTTTAAACAGTTAAACCCTACACTGTATCAATATCTATGAATACTCAGGGAGACAGTTAAATGCTATAACTTCAGGCAAATAACACCAACTGAAACTTGTGAATGGTTTATTTATGTGCCAGCTTCAAAAAAACCTGCATTTCTTTTAAAGGTATTTTCTGTACTGTCCACAATAATTTAAGCATCAATTAATTAATGCAATAGTTTAAGCACAGTCCTATGCAGGACTATGCTTCCTTTCTTCCTACGTTTATGCATAGAACACATGCATATAAAAACGTAGATACAAAAAAAATACATGTCACATATACCTAGCCATATACGGGTTTTCTGTAACAGAATGACTGGTTATGATTAAGAAGTCCAAAATTGCCATTTAAAAAATAGCAACTTCCAAAACACTCAAGGCTGCTTGTTTCGGTACTGTCACTTTCAGTTTCTTAAGCATTTTACCTCACTGTGTGGTTGAAAGGTCTAGGTTTCAACGCTATAGCACATTTCCTATTTTAGATGAGCAGAAAGTATATGTTTCGACATCTGCCAATTGTCATTTTCTTGTACAAAGCTATGATCTCTATTTCAAACAGGCTATGATGTGATCCTTTGGGTGTTGTCTTACATTGCTACAGATGCCTAATACAATGGATGTGCTTTATGCTGGATTTCACCTACTCATCCTTTTCCATAACACTGCTATTAAGATGTCAACCATGGAACAACAAAGGAGATTTAGCCCTAATTCTTGCCTTCTTATTTAACTTTGTTGTCATACTTCATTCATTGTCTATAAGAAAAGATATTCCAGCATTTATTGTAAATAAACACTTGATAGAAAGAATCAGGATATATTTGAAATAATATATTATCATCTGTATCTACTTATTCTTACCGATAGTGTCCCTTTCAGTCACTGATTTTGTTTCCAGATGAAGATCAATGTCTTTTGGAATGGTTAGGGGTTTGTTTTCAATATGACCATTATACTTTCTGTAAAAGCAAATAAATAAATAGGTAATACACATACAGACATGACAAAAACTTTTTGAACATATAACGGCATTTCAAGCTTAAGAGAAGTGCAGAAAACTCTTTGGGCAACTGTAAATATTTTTATCTATCTAGCTAAAAGAATTAACTGAAGTTCAAATCTTGGGAAACAACCAGGTATGTCAATGATTCCTAGCTTTATCTTACAAGGCTCTGACACACTACTGTAGTATGGGTTTAAATAGCTTCCACATGCTGCATCCTGAGCATGTATTAGGGCACAATCCCATGGCCAGTATTTACGTCAGCCTGCTGATTTTCTTTGTTCAGGGAGCTACAGGGTGTTGTAGTAAGTTCCCACAGACCAGAATATATCCACACTGCCATACAGATATGCTGGAAAAAAAAAACACAAAGCTAAATTGGGACTTTTTAATTAAGGTCTAGACCAGGATGCTGAAAAACAGAAGCGTTAAAGTCTTTGGACTGAAAGTAAATAAGAGAGACAGGCAGACTTGGCAGTGTTAATTTATTGAATGTTCACTGGAAATAACAACAAACAGTAATATACCTTGGAAGACAACTGATAAGGAAAAAAATAAACAAATTTCCAAAAACATCATTAGGCTTTTTCGTCACAACAATGTGCTTAGCAAGTACATCATGGGAGCTGGACTAACCTAGACCCTTGAAAAATCCATCCTACTGTCCACCAAGCAAAGAATTTTGAAATAATTTTCTGATCTAAAAGGTATGCATAGAAATACCACAGGCTTGTTTCTGTTAATACCCTGCTTATGAAAACAAGCAAAAAATGCTTATTGCAGTGTTACTATCAGTCCTAGAGATCCAGTACATCTTGAAAAGAAATAATCCATCATGTCTTTCTGGAGACAGACAGGGCTCAGTACATCGCAACACGGCACCAGGATTCAAAGCTGTGTTCCACGTTTTCGCCACTGCGGCAGAGCACGACAGTGATACACGGGGGCTTCACAAAGACTAACACAGATTCATTTGATGTTTGATACAAATAGAAGGAATAAGGCAACCAAAGGTTGATGCTCACACTGCTAAACCCTTCCTGCCTTCCACCATTAAGTTACTTGGGGATAACCTGAGCCAGGAATCACATCTTCTGAAACCATAATTTTTCAAAACTTCCATGAATTTGCTGAATCCCTTTATGAACCAGGCTGAAATTTGCTGAGCTGCATAGTGCCTTGCGGCACCAAGTTCCACATGAGTGTCCCAAACGGAGAAGTCATTAAATCTGCTCTACTAACATAATTTGGTGACTCCTTGTCTAACATAGTAGTAAGTTTACTACTCCCTATCCACGCTCTGCACACCGGACATGTACCTGTTGGAAAACCCTCCCTCACCCAGTTCCTCTACTAGTAAACCTTACGCTCCTTCTTCTTGTGTGGACGCCTTTCTTCTAGCCACCATCAGTTCCCCTTTTCCAGTTCTAGTGAATCATCTTGGAAATACAGTATAAACAAAAGTACTTCTTATATGTATAATAAGAAGTTAGACTATGTTTTACAATGTCCTGGTTCCGGCGGGG
>VXBH01010009.1:434607-491735 GCA_013400035.1 Rynchops niger | reverse complement strand
CCTGAACTCCAGGTTTTCCCGAGCCGCAGTAGAGCAGCCGCTGCCGCCGCTGCGGGCCCCATCTGCCCGCGGGCTGCCAGCCACGTTTCGAGCTGCCCCAGCTCCGAGCTGTGCACAGAGCGCAGCCGAGCTGGCGGGTTTCCCACAGAAAGGATTCAAGCTTGCTCCCCAGCCTCTGCGAGGGGATGGCAGGACACGAGCCTGGGGGAACCCTCCTGAAATCTCTCTTTCCTCGAGGGAGGCAGGGAGGTGTGCTGCCCCGAGGTACAGCCTGACCCTAGTAATCGCAAATAGCCCAGCACTCCGCTCCCGCCGCTCCTCCGAGTAGCACAAGGTTTGACAAGCATTGGAATTAATTTGGATTTAATCTAAACTACTCGTGGCGTTTCTGCTTTGAACTCTGCCTGCTTCTTCCAGCAGCAGGCGGAGGGGCTGTCGCTTTGGCTCTCGTACGGGTGAAACACCCCCGAGCTCCGTGGCAGCGGGAGCTGCGCCGCGGGCCGGGCAGGACAGCCGCAGAGCAGGGCTCTTGGTACCACCTTGGCTGCAGGAGTACCTCTGTGCCCGGAGCCTCTTCCTTTCCGTTTGTAAAACATCTTCCCAGCCTTGGTGGGAGAGGAGGTCTGCTCCCGCAGCCCCCGCGCGCGGCCGGAGGCGATGGCTCCGCAGAGAGACGGGGAATGACAACTGCCTGCCCTGGCGCGCTCCCCCCTCGGGTCTCATCCTGCCACCCTCCATCCAGCCGGGACGCGATGCCGAGGGGATGTCTGCAGGGGACGGTACTGTCCCGCCGACGTGCGGGAAATCAAATGCTCAATTAGTATTTTTCCAAAGGAAGAAGGAATGGGCGAACCTCCGTAACTGAAACACACGTTGTACAGATCCGAGAGACTTCAAACCAACGCTTGCCGAGGGAAGAGAGGGCAGGGAGGGAGTCAGCCTCAGCCGTCTTGCTAAAACGACCTGGGCTTGGGCACCGTGGAAAGAAAATGCATTTGCAGGATGAGCGTTTCAGGCAGTCGGCGTTGCTTTTCTTAACTTGCTTTTGTTTTACTCTTAAATATGTTTAAAATTACTATCTTCAAAATATTTCCAGTAGAACACTGTTGTCTGAAGAAAATGGACTCCCGGGGTGCTTCTGCACCTAAAAATGCAACAGCCTGGGTTGAATATTTACTGCTTATTACCTTCATTTTATGTAAAGGTGTTTTGGCAATTGTAGCTGCAAGAGAACCGCAAAGATAATTTGCGCATTTGCGGACACGCCATTGGGCTGCCAGCAGGGAGTGGATAATCCCGTGCATTTCTGAGGCTGTGCATTTACTGCACGTTTCGGGTGGAAAGAGCCGAAGAGATTTGTGAGAGCTGTTCAGGGCCCACCTGGAAGGGCAGCAAGTGCACCCTCTGAGGTGCTGCTGCCCCTATAAATTATGTTCAAAATTTGTGGCATTTTGATGACACCAGCGTATTTGGCCATTTCAGAGCGCGCAGCCAGCCGGGATAACGAACCTCGGGCCGGGCAAGGCGGGCGAGCAGGCTGGGGCTGTGTGCGCTGCAGCCAGCCAGCTCCGCCGGCATCCCGACTGTCTTCGTTCTGCCCCTCTGAGAACACGCTGCCGCGGACCTGCCTTTCGTTAGAGCCTAACGAGGGCAATCCAGTGCGTTAGTCCACAGCCTCCAGTCTGCCCGAGTTACTTAATACTGTTTCTATCGATGAGACCCTGGAAAATCAATGCAGCAATGATGTCCACTTGTTATTGCAGTAAATGGCCTTTTCTCCACAAAACAGGTCCTTTTTACAGGTTAATGAATCATAGGGAAAAAGATGCCGTTCAAAGGATTTCAGCCGCAGGAGAGGACGCGGAAGATGAGCGCTCAGGCAGCCCCGGGGCTGCGGCAGGGCACTTCTCTGGGAGCTACAGCAGCGGCGCCGGGAAACAATCTAAACCTTCCTTTCCGCTTTCGGAAACCCTGGGGCTTTTGCTTCTGCTTTGTTTGGTTTTTTTTTTTTTTTCTGTGTGTAAAGTTACCTTTTTATTTAGAGTCAATATGAAATACTCTTGTCCCTGTGGATTTCTGAGTGCTGTCTGGGAGTCAGAGATTGTGCCGAGATGCAGAAAAGAAATTAAAAAGTAGGTATTGTGCCCAGGAACCATAAGTAGTTCCCGTAAGAAAAAGTACCCTAGTGGGATCATAGTTAGGAAAGGAATTGGCATCTATAGTAGCTGGTTTCCAAAATGCAAGAAGCCCGTTTATCTGAGCCGTTACCACAGCGTTGGTATTCCCTTTTAGGTTCACAATACCGACAGCTTTCCTCTTCCCTTTGGGCCGCGTCCTCACTGTCTTGTCCTAACCCGGCCCGGAGGGGCCGCATCCTGGCTCCAGCTGCTCGGTGCTGGGGGACGCGGGTTCCTCAGGCCTGAGAGCGACCCCGAAGGCTGCAGCTCTTTTCTGGGCTTTCTCAGGAGGAACAGAGAGGAACTGAGCAGCACACGGGGAGCGCGGGGCTGCCCAGGGATCCCAGTCACCGCCCGATGGTGTTCAGCGAGAGCAGAAGGGGATGGTCCAGCCCAGAAGGTACACAGGGGTGTATCCACAGACGTGCTGAATGCTCTGCAGAAGTCACTTTATGTCTCATTGCAGTAAGAATATTGTCTGTACTACGCCAAACCTTTACGAAAATGAAGGTGCATTGCAATTCCGCAATGGTAGCTGACATGGTATGAAATACACCTACTGGACATGTTGATTACATGACGACATTCATTAACTGGAGTAATATTTTTATACACTTGATGTGTCTAATGAGGTGAATTAGGAACAAAGAGATTGAGAAAGAGAAGAGAGAGAAAGACCGGAGCGAAAGCTAACATTGGAGAGGAGCTCGCCAGGCTGCAGTCAAGAGCAACGTATTTCTGCGTAGAAATGTATTCTTGTTCCGAGTCTGCGCTGAGACATTAAACCCCAGTCCCTGGCAAATGAGAAATGGGGAAGCAGACATGAGCTGATCGATTAGAAGTCACAAAATATAAAAAACTGATGAAGAGAAAGAAACCCATCGGACGGAAAGGATCAGAAACAACAATAAGACCTGGGTGTTTACCGGGAACAACCGGGTAACAACATGTTGGACCACAGCTCCCCCGGAACAGCGGGGCCGTTGATTTCTGTGCCCACAGATGGGACGGGGCAGTGAGCATTGTCTTCTGCCGCCGGCAAGGAGCAGAGGGCAGTGCCTCAACCACAGAACGACAAACACGTTTCCAATCTACTGGCAACCAGGGGAGATGGAAAACAGCCACAATCGGGAACACCTGGATCTGAAAAGAGTCGGTTGACCCAATGCTGTTGATTTCGAATACGCTTTTGAATACCGGGGAAAACCCGAAAGAAAGCAAAGTGCCGATGCTTTACTGATATTCAAGCAGACTGGCGGGTTTCTAGATAGGAAATCCAATGGAAAAATTGAGACAGAATTAAGGGACAAAAGTATAATTATTGCCAATACAGTTTTATAGACAGCAGATTCTGCCAAATAAACGTGTTTTCATTCCTTGATTAGATGACAATTAAGGGAAGTTGTGCAGATGTGCTGTAATATGGGGTTTGTAAAGACGAGCATCACCCAGAGGTCAGGGCCGAGGAGGTGCTGGCCAGCTGGCAGGTCTGTGCCACGGCGCCGCTTCCGGAGGGGCTCGCCAGCCACCGCTAGTAATTTTTTTTAATCAGCAAATTGTTAGGAAATGCAAGATCACTGCTGATAAAACATATGGATGATTAACAGCCTGGCAGGACAGTCACTAACAAGGAAGAGCAGCTGAGGCACACAGTGCTCTGAAATGCTCCGCTCATACAAATGGAGAGTGTTTTAATACGGATGACAATAAAATCGGAGACGTGAGAGCAAGGTGCGCTGGCTGTGCCCGGGCGGCGGGGCATGGTGAGGGTGCCGGCGAGTGCTCCTGGAGAGCCTTGGGAGAGCACAGCGGGAGTGCCCAGGGTGCTCCTGGCAAGCAAAGCCAACAGCGAGAAGAGCAGGGCAGTGAATTTGCCCATGGAAAATTCAATTATCCGGTGTTTAGACCAAAACTGGAGATCTGCATTCAGGTTTGGTGTTTGAGTTCTCAACAGAGACGTGCAGAGAGCACAGAAGAGAAAGAATAAAATCTCTGAGAGGCTGGTAAAAATACCCTACGAGCTCCATCTGTTTAACTGATAAAGCATACCGAGAGTTGACTTTATTATATAAATATCTTTATGGTAAGAAAACACCTGATGGCTAAAGGCTCTTTTATTTAACACAGAAAGGCAGAGATGGTGCCGAGGGCTGGGAGTCAAAGCAGAGAAGCTGAGAGGAGAGACAAAGCACACGGGGTTCACAGTGGGGCCAGGCTTGATGACTCCCCACACCCTTAAAACACGTTTCTACAAGATCTGTCCTACCGGAAGGCAGGTTCCTGCACATGGGACCACCGCAGCCCTGAGATGGGTCTCCTGCGTTTATTCTCACTGGTCCTGAACCTGCGACGGGTTTGGAGCCTGAAAAACAGACTTCTAAATGTTGCTCTTCAAAAAGCAGACAGGGAAGATGAAAGAGAGAGAAGTTAAAAAAAGAGATAAAGGCTTTGCAAGCAAATAGCAGTTAACCTTCCTGTTCCGAAAACCTGGCTTCCCAGAGCTCAGCCGCACGGCAGCAGGGAGGGGGAGCACCAGAAGCCTCGGCTGCGGCACAGCCCTGCCGGGGATGCGGGGCCGGCTGAGCACCGCGGCGGCACGGCTCGGCTTTCGCACTAGCTCCGGTGCGACCGTGGGTGCTGCTGCATGCGTACCGGGACCAGGGATGTCACCTCCGCACCCCAGCTGGCACTGACAGCAGGGCACAGTGGTCCACGTCCCAGCTCTGTGAAGCCGAGGTGATGGAGAGGGGAGGCTTTTTTGCCTGTGCCTGCTCGGTGCTGGCCCGGCTGCTGCCATGGCCATGGGAGGCCGGTGGGGATGGGAGCACAACCCAGCGGTGCCCGGAGGGAGCTCCACCAGCCTGAGCGTGATGGTGCTGCGGGGGGTGGTGTGCCAGGGGGACAGCGGGCACGTGGGGATTTAGTGTCCAGATGCACCTCCCAGCGGAACAGAAAGATTGCAGTATGCAGTGCTGCGTTTTATTAGTCACCTGAGACGACTGTATTACACCCTTGCATAATAAATCCATTCCTGTGCCACTGAAGAAACCCTACTCAACACAGAGCATCGGATGCACTTCAGCAGGAGACACCGTGGCAGAGCAGAAATCACCAGTGGCTGCATCCACAAGTACTGGCAGGATCCGGGAGCCAAGACTGTGGCTATAGGGTCAGGAGGAGCCAGGGGTGCGGGACGGTGACAGCGGGGGCTCAGCACGGCCAGCCTGGCACGCGGCGGGCATGGCCACGAGGAGCTGGGCAGGCAGCCTCCTCGAGCTCTTCCCTTCGGCACCGGGGACAATGACCGGGGCGGTCTCTTGTTCTCAGCTCCGACACGCAGGCAGCTCTGAGAAGCTGCAGTCGAATTTTTGCATCTGCTAAGCAATTAGCAAAAATAGCTCCCACTAGAGAGTAACGATGGCACCTTCCCACTGCACAGCACCTTGGAACCGGGAGCGAGGTGGCCCAGCTTGGCCATTAGAAAGGTCTCGTGCAAAACAAAGGAGCTGAGAAACCAAGTGAGACAAGCAGAAAAAGGTGGAGATTCCCCAGCACGTGCTGCGAGCGAGGGCAGCTTGCGGGGAAGGGCCTCTGGAAGGCATCTCAGTGCATCGGTGGTGGGACCCTGACCTCAGCGTCACTTCGCAGCCTGGTACCGCAGCACGGCGCGCGTCCTGGCTCCCACCGTCCATGACCCGCGTGCTGGGCGCACACAGACCTGCAGACAAATTCCCTCTGCCCAGCAGAAACAGGGGTACGGTCCCAAGACATTAGCAGTACCTGGAAGAGCTGTCAGCATCCTTCAGGAGCGGGAATACTCCTAAATATGGAGTGAAAAATAGTTCAGTCAATAGGAGCAGCAGCTCCGAAGAGTGGCACAGCTTCTCGCAGAGCCCATTGCCATGGTACCTGTCAGCAGTTCGCAGCATTGTTTCACACGTCCTACTGCTCTGAAAGGATCTTTTTTAAGAAGCAGCACCTTAAAACCGAGCAATGAAGATAACTATCTTGTCACCCCACCTTGGCACCCATAAAGCCAGTGACCTCAGCGTGTGTTTGGTGAATGATATTAACTCAATATATTCCAGAATATAAAACCCGAGAAGTGCTGACTGGCTGAACCTCACAAAGTCCATTAATGATACTTTATCCCATTACAGATGACTTCAGCAGCGAATGGATCCTCCTAACTTGGTTCCTAACTTGGAGATACGTAACAGTAGCAAAATCAGGTTTTCACTGAAAACGTGAGTTTCATCATCAAAAAGGCACCTCAGCACGGTGCTTACGTATCTGCCACGCTTCCCTTCATACTGGGAAGATCCTGTGCTCTCCCATGAGATCAAACTTCCACGAGGGCCATCAGTCAGGCCCATAACTGTTTTCAATCAGGTTCTGACCCCTTCTCCCAGTCGCCCTGTTGCTGCGCTGCCCCCGTGAGCCCCGAGCTGCGCCAGGCTGGGCCTGTGCGGGGTGGTCGGGGGAGCAGGACGCGGGGCAAGGACCGGGGCTGCCCCATCCATCCCTCTGCACTGAGCCGTGAGCCAGGACCGGGCAGCGCACACTTCCAGAAAGACCACAGTCCCGCCAGCCCCAGCATCTCTACACGCAAAGGCGTGCCAATGGAAAAGACAGGGTTCCCATGGGAACGGAAAGTGCTGACATTTCTAAACTAAAAAAGGCAAGAAGCAGCCAAGTATGTGCTCAGCAGGACTCCACGGACATGGACGTGTGCGTATATTGCCTTTTTCCCTCTCCTGTGCGTGAAAGTAAATAAAATAATTCACGTTAGGACAGCAGCATGGTTCACAGCCACGATGCAAGCAAAGTTTCTCTTTATCTGGTTTGGGTGTTTTCACTCAGGCCAATTGCCTGCAAGATTAATTTTTACGCAGGGCTGTATTGCGCAGCCTTTACCTGTAACCACATTGCAGGAGACAAAGCGTCCACGTGAAATCCTGCTGAAGCATTTGTTGCTCTCATGCAAAATGATTGAGATAAATAAGGCAAATTAAACTGCCATATTGTTGCAGCTAAATTATTTGTAATGGCAATATAGAATGTACTTGCTGCATGGTAATTAAGTGTCCTAGAGTTTCGGATGGGAAGATCTTTAGCTCAGAGAGATGTTTCTCTTTCTGTCAGATCAAAGTGACAGTAGAAGTGGATGGTGACTCAAGGGAGGTGCTGACGTTGGACACCCATTTCTCCAGCGCTGCCCCAGACGCAGCTGGTCCCTAATGGACTGGAAGAGGTGCTGCAATCCAGGCTCTTCCGTACAGCTTCACCATTTAAAATAGAATAATTTTTTTCAAAGTGAAGAAGTCGATGAAGAAGCTGGTTGTTAGCTTCTGCTCACTCCAATCCATAACCAGAGAAAGGAGCTTAAGAGGGCAGAGAGGATGCATCTAGCCAAGGAAAAGAGGGGGTTGAAAGTGCCTGGAAAGCAGCCTGAAGAAGGGAAGAGAAACAAAAAGGAATTACCACGTGTTTCTGACAGAGTGAATAAAAATAGCAAATGATTAATGTCATCATTTAGGAATATCAAAAAGTGCCAGTTCTTGTGATCAGGGACCGATTTTAGAGGGAAGGTTGTGCTGCTGCCAGCTGGAAGGGTTACCTGCAGGACCCAACGCTCCCACAACGAACAGACACTTCCCCCATTTGAAAATCTAAACACTGAAAAAAGCTGCATCTAATTCCCTGGTGACCAGAGGGGGATCTCCTGGTAAAAGGTGAAGAAAAATTGACTAAACTGGCTAATTTTTTTCTGTAGGACTCACAGCACAGTTAAAGCAAAGACACTGCCTCCTCTCTGGAGACAGAAAGCCAAGAGCATCCTCAAGCTCATACGGATAAAAGAATGGATAAAATCACGCGTTTGCTGGAAAGTAAGGCCCCAAAGCCTGGAAGCAAACCGTAGCTGGAGCTACTGCCCGCAGAGCACAAGGGCGCCGGCACAGATGCAGTCCAGTCCCGGTCCCCTGGGCAGAGCCCAGCAAGCTCGGAGCCATCTCCTGAAGCGCGGCACCCAGCACCAGTCCCGCGCACTCACGCACTCCCCATCTCCTCCTGACCCCAAGGCCAAGCGCTGTGAGCGAGGGGAGCGCTCCTCCACCCCCGCCCCTGCAGCCCCTCCGGGATGGGATCCAGCCGCAGGGCGCTGGGGAGGAGAGCGGCTGGCGCCCAGCGAAGCGGCTCTGAAGCATGCAGATGGCCTGCCTCCCACCCACCAGCCCGAACGCCAAACCCCTTTACGACTAGCTCCTTTTGGGCGTTTCTGTCTCTCCTGTCGGCAGCAAGAAGAAACACATCACTCTGGGAGAGCTACTGAGGGAAGCCCAGATGAATCCCACACAGACCATTTCACCAAGTCCGTTAAGAGGTGTTTAGACTTTCTAAATTTTCATTAAGATAAAATCATGAATTTTCGAGGAAACGCTTGAATTTCTCTCCTGGTAGAGCAAGTTTCTCCAATCAAGCAGAGTCTCACAGGCTGCCCAGCTCTGCTACAGCAGCAGGGCCCTTCTGGGAGGTCTGGTGTGGAAATGCGGGTCGCTCACCCTGCTCCGAAGGCGATGCTCCGGCAGGCTGCCCGCTCTCCTCACCCCGCTCCATTGCACGGAGCAAAGCCAGGGAGTCCTCTGCGTCCCCAGCCTTTTTGCGTCCCCCCCCAGCACGTCACTGACATCTCTTCACCTTAGCCACAGACCCTGGAGGCATCTGTCCTCCCAAACATACCGGTTAAAATCTCCCTGGTATAAATGTGCCTGAGAGATCCATATGGGAGCAGAGGGAAGGTCCCTGGCTGCAGCTGGGGTTTGGGGGCAGAACCCACCTAAGCCCTTCCAGTGCTCCTCCTGGTCCCCAGGCGAAACTCTGGCCCTGGGAAATCAGTGGAAATTCATCACTTACTTATTTCTGTGGGGCCAAAATTTCCCCTCCAGAGCCCAGCAGACTACAGCCTGGAGCACACATCCACACCATTACAAGTCTGTTTCTCTGATGCTGCACGTGAAAACACAAATATTTTTAGGTACTTGTTCTCACAAAGTGCCCTGGAATATTTCCATCCCTTTTCTGTGCTTTTTCTTGCACCTGTGCTGGGGTTTAAGGTGCCCCATCACGATATTGCCTTTTTGGGAGGCAGAACCACTGCACTGAAGACGCGGATGCAGAGGGAGTGGTTTCCCAAGCAACAGTAACCAGGTGAGAGCAGGGTCCTTCCTCCTCCTCCTCCTCCTCCTCGGCGGTGCGGCTCCCGGCACAGGCTGGGCAGCCAGGTCCCTCTCCAGCCACCAGCGCCGCCACCGAAGCGGGAGAGACAGTGGGGGTGCAAATTACTCATCCCGCTCACTAGCCCGTGGGTGGCATTTGACAACTTGCTGCTGTCACACAGGTCAGTACACCTCTAATTATAACAGGGCCACTTACAATAACTGTGCATTATTCAGCTCAAAGGAGAGACAGCCAGCTTGGTGCATGCACGCTCCCGAACGCTGCAGAGCCTGTTTTCTAAATCAGCTCATGCCTTGCTCCCACCCTCCTCCCATAGCCTGCTTTCCCGAGTCTGTCTCACTTCGTGACTGCTAAATGACGGCAGCAGGTTTATTGATAGGAGCAAAGCTACTCCTAAAATAAGCATCGGAGATGGGCATGGGCATCTCCTGCCTCCTGCGGCCACGCTCCCCGCGAGACAGGAGGTCCCTGGGTGGGTGCAGAGGCACCCCTGCTCCCAGTGAACCCCGCGACCAGCCCGGGGGCTCTGCAGACCCGTGCAGACCGAGATCCTTACGACCACCCTAAAAAGCACCTTCAGCGTGGCAAGCTCCTCCCCAGGAGGGACCAAACAGGGAAGAGCCCCCAGCTGAGGAGCACCCAGCCGCACACCTGGCTTCCCTGCATCTTTGCATCAATGCAGCACCAAGTGAGCACGGTGAGTCATGGCCTGGGCAGCATCCCTCAGCTGGAGACACTGACTCATCAGAGAGCACCACGCGCTCCTCTCCATCCACCAGACAGCTGACCTGGCTCTCCCTGCGGAAGGGAGCGAGCTGGCCAGGAAATGTTGCGCTTCCAGTACTTCAGGGCTTTCAGCACAATAAAGAAGAGTAAGGGTAATGCCCCTCCTGCCCACTGCAAGCCCACTACTGGTAGCACTCTAATGAAACCCAGAGCAAGGAGCTACAGATCTGCCCTGTGCATCTTGAGATGATATTCACTCAGCTGGCCATGACTAAAAGGCTCCATGCGGAAGCACCAGGCATTTGTACAGACAGAGGCACTGAGCAGCATCCCCGCTCCTCGGACCCTCGCAGCAACCACCGACCATCCCACCCACAGCAAAGCAATCTGTTGCTGCCTTCAGGAAGAGTCAGTGACATGGAGATACTATCAGGTACGGTAGTTTCCATCCCACTCCCCCATGTTTCAGAGGCAGGAGGACATGAGACATCTGCGATTCCTGCAGGGCCTCCCTAATCAGCCACAGTGCTGCTCAGAGCTTGCTTTGGGTGCAGGCAGGGCAGGCAGCTGCCTGCAGCACCAGATCTCCAGGGTGCCCAAAGGAGATGGTTGTCATGGACTTGCTGTCTATTTTGCTTGTGCTGGAGGAGCCTGGAGGAGTTCTTTTGTCTTCATCCTTTGGATGCCAACGCTTTTCACTCTTTCTGGTGCATATCTGATGGGGCTCTCCACAGATCCGTGAAAGTACGCAGGGGGCTGAAAGCAGCCCTGGTCAAATACTAATTTAAAAAAAAAAAGAAAAGATCCCCGGAGAATGAGTTTTTCATCTGCAGATGAATTTTATTTTGGAACTTGTAGAATTCAAAATTACTGAAATAAGGAAAGAGTTTAGGTTCTAGTGCAGTTTAACTGGTTTTGGTAGCTTAAAAACCAAGTTTGTTAAGATATGTTTTATGATGATTTCTATGACGTACCCATTTGTCTACGTGTGCCACTCTGTGATAGACCACAAAAGCATTTTCAGCATCAATATGGTCTCCTCGGGGAGGAAGCATCACTCTTTTTTAAATTGCATAATCCCACCCGTGAGCCGGCCGCCAGGGAGCCGTGAGGTTGCACACTCGCGTCACTGGCAGATGCTCGGAGACCCAACAGCGGCGTAGGGTCACCCTGCTCGCCGGCAGCAAAGCTCCAGTGGGGTGGTCACGTAGGGATCGCAAACGGGGTTTGGCCCTTCGCCTGTCTACTGGAAAAGAGAGGAATCCAGACAGTGCAAGGACATACATCACTCAGTTGCAGAAGTGGACTCAGAAGTCCTGGCTTCAGTTCCCTTGAACTACAGTACGAATATTTTATAACAAGGTAAAAAAAAAGGCATGCAAAACTACCTGGGTTTCAAATTCCTCCACACAAAGTGGGCCACAAAGCTCAAAGGGGGTTATAAAAGTAATCCCACCCTTAACTCCAAACATTCTGCTCCTCATGGTTTAAATATAATGAATTGTGCTATTTTAATGCACTTTTAAAGTATGTCATCTGTGTTCTAACCACTGACCTTTTCCTAACGCCCTTCAGGCATCCAACAAATAGGTTACATCTGTTACTTCAGAAGCAAGACAAGATGCGGAGGCCAACATCTCCTGGGGTTTTGCGCGAAGCAGCCTCATCTTTGTTCTTTAGCATAACCTGGAAGGCACGAACGCGAGCACCCGGGCTGCAGAGGCTGTGCGGGCCCACCAAGGGGTCCCCACAGAGTGCCAGCCCAGGCCTCCCTCTTCTGTATGTTTTCAAGATGACCTTATGCTGAGCAACCCATCACAAAGCACAGAGTTAGATCTTTGCCTACTTTTATTATTTTTAATCTTCAGAGTTCAACTCTCTCTCATTCTCTAGCATCATCTTCTGTTCGCAAAGTGAAATGCTAGAGAAGATGGCAGTTGCCGTGAATAACCACCCAACCGACCTACTAGGTGTGAAGATGTCTGTAGTGTCCAACAGAGGTGGAAGCTTTTAATCCAAATACACTCTGCTGAGAGCCAGCAGCCCACAAATCCAGCTCGCGCCTCTGTCAGCTTCTCTTTACAATCCTGGGCGCTGGCACTGCCCCACCATTGAGGAGGTCCATATCTGCTCTGGAATAGACTCAGGCCACCCATTCTGTAAGTTCACTGAAATGCTGGACAAGATCATCTTCTGCCCAGGGCAGACATGAGCTGTGCTGCAACAGCTCACAGATGCAGGGGCTGACTGTGTCGCTCCATGTCCTCAGTTAATTCATCTCTAGGCACCACAGTAGTTCCTCCTTGAGCCAAGGAAAAAATTCTCATGTCAAGTAAGATTTTCTGCTCCTGCCGTGACCAATGAAAAGTAACCCTCTGCTGGTAGCAGAGCTCTAGAGGTGGTTATAACGTACTGTCACCACCAGCTTTGGCTTTTACCTCACTCTGGGCAAGCTGGGGATGGAATCTGTTGAGATGGAAACCCATCTGATGACCCATGGGAGGGCTTTAGGGATCCCCACTGGAAACAGCTTCCCAAGACTCTGCAAACTGGTTTATTTAACTTCCATGAGGAGAAAAACCTTTCTTAATCCAGTTTTATGATTGAAAACTCCTTAAAGGCTGCCTCCTATGACATGAGACGTAACTAAACTCTGATGTGTCACTGTTCATCACTCACCATATGCTTTGATGGCTGGAAACGCGCATGACCAGGAAAAATCCTGAGATGCC
The DNA here is from genome assembly GCA_013400035.1 of Rynchops niger. Taxonomy (NCBI): domain Eukaryota; kingdom Metazoa; phylum Chordata; class Aves; order Charadriiformes; family Laridae; genus Rynchops; species Rynchops niger. The sequence continues at coordinate 478,861 of VXBH01010009.1, read as the reverse complement.
CTCTCTCTCTTGTGTGGGTTTTTTTATGAGAAAGCTCTTTGTAAAGGGTTGTGATTATTTTTCCCCACTTTTAAGGGGGTTAGCAAGTTCAACATGCAGCAGAGCAATAAAGCATCCTTGATGTCTTCTCATGGACTAACTTGCTGCTGAAGAAGATGGCTGGTGCCACTAAGTCTCCTCCTGCCCAAAGGGGCTGACAGCAGAGGAGGACGCATGGGGCACAGCAGCACCCTCCCCCATGGCTCAGGACAACGCCGTAGCCTTAGAGCGCATCCAAAGAGAACTTAGGCATCAAACCAGTAACAATATTTTAACAGAAACAGTCAATGAGAGATGGCTGGTGCCCATCATCTGAAAGAATGAAAGCATTTACCAGACCTGGTTTAATTCATGCTTGGATTTTTCTAACACCGTTTGCCAGCATTAAAAGGCCACGAAAAAACGTCAAATTGTTGCAAAGTGAGAAACACTTCTGTTCTCACTTTTCACTGGAGATTGGAAACCCAGCTGTCTTCCCACTGGAGAAGCTAATGGTAGAGCAGAATAATGTCAATAGTTCTGTGTGTGGACAAGTAACTTCACAGTCGATGTTTAGATCTTGCCCAGAGGCCCCAAATCCCACAGGAGTGGGTCTCCAGAATGAGGAAAGTCTGGCCAACCAGACCTGAACCTCCCTGTGTGTGGGGACGATGAAACACGCAGGGGCTCCTGCGGCCCACCCAGCGCTGGAGGTGGTGCTACCCTGCCAGCAGCGGTTCCCTGCTGGGTCTTGCTGAAGCCCAGCGGGAGCTTTGTGTTTCTGTGGATTTCCAAGTGGCTGTCTGAGGAGCTGCTGGCTGCTAAATACCCTCGTTTGTGTGTTTGGGAGGCTTCAATGCCTTGACTGTTTCCATGCCTGTCTATGCCATCAGAGGAAAACTCGGGCCCAGTGTTTAAGCCCTGGCTTTGTCTCGTCACCACCCAGGGTTGTTTATTGTGGTCCTGAAACATGAAAGTACACAAAGCCCAAGAGGCTGGGACAAACCACGTCTGCAGGTCAGAGATGAGATGGTGCACGGATTTGCCATCACGCACACAAAACCACACATCATGCAATACTGCCAAATTTCATAAATGTACCGTGACACAATGGTTACATCTGGAAGCTATTTCTGTAAAAAGCACATAGATGATGTGACCCTGTCTACTCGAGAAACACACTGGTTTGATGCACACAGTGTCCCACAGTCCATCTTGAAATAAGATGTTTAAAAAGCAACCAAGATTTCAAGTTAAATGTTATCATAGCTGTAGGTTTTCTATTTAGGCACCACAAGGGTTTCTGGCTCTGGTTACAGAGGGGGTGGGGTAGGTGAGGCAGTATTATGCTCTGGTTTAGCCTGATCAAGATGTGGACTAAGGTAAATTTGGCCCAACCTCTGTATATTACTTCCATCGCCTCTCTCCAGAAGGCTGTGTGTTCACTCACTGGCTTGTGCGTCACTACAGCACATCCTCATAATGGCAGCAGACATGTCAGTAGGCTGTGGAATACATTCCTTTGCCAATGAAGACAGTGGGAATGAAGTGAGCTCAGCTCCTCACAGGATCAGGCCCATCAATACAACTTTTTTCCTATTTCAAGGAAATGCGTTTAGGCAGTAAAGGTGTTCAGACATGCAAAGCAACATGGATTTTGCTGCAAAGTTCATGCACTGAGAAGTTCTGTTCATCAGTGCTGGCAACGGCCAGGACGCAGGGTCTGGGACAACGAGAATCTACATATGCACGTAGAGAAGCCAACAGGTCAACCACATAGAAGCTAAAGCAGGTAGGAGTCATTCCTAGTAACCCTGTTAGATTTGATTTACCCTGGCGTGTCTCATGCAGTGTAGGCTCGTTCCTGCGTGGCATGGCAAATTCTGACCCAATTCAGCCAACAACTAAACAAGGTGTTTCGTTCTGAGCACGCTGTTAAGCACCTTTCTGGACCACAGCTGAAGAGCTCAGCACTTGAAGGACAGGTTCGTAAGAATCCAACCCCTGATAAATACAACACAATAAGATGCCGGCGGCACATTCGGGGCGTCAAGAGGCCAGATGGCAGGCAGCATCCCACCGGAGAACCGCGATCCCCCGGGCGCAGGCCCCAGGCTGGATGCTGTATTCAGAGCTGCCTCTCCTCTCCCCTCCCAGAAGGCCTTCGCATCCTCAACGGGACGCAGTAATTAAGCTGACATGGAAGAATACAACCATTCTTCAAAGGGCTGGCAGATTGTTTGGGGATTTCCCCTGTAGTTGCACAGCTGCACTTGGGGGGAATATGAATATTGGAAAAGACAAAAAAAAGGAAAAGGAAGAAAGTAGAAACAGGGGAACATCAGCAAATGAAGAAGAACAGAGGAGTGTAGTGGAGAGAGCATGCAGGAAAGATAAAACAAAGACAGAATAAAAATCTGTTCTCTTTGCACAAAGTAGCAGAGAGAAAGGCAGGAACGCACAGAGCACATCTGACCGCCGCTCTGCTAACGCAGATGTTCAGAGAGAAAGTAGCTGGCATGAGACTGAATTGTACTGGACTGTAAGTTTAAGTGCCCGTAAATGCTGTGTCGAGGGCTGGAATTCGCATCTTGCTTGCAAAAGAAACGAGTGACATACGGCAGTATGGGCTCTTGCTCTGACTCTCGTGACAGGGACAGGGACCCCCCTGTCCCAGCAGCCAGCTCCCACGAAACTGCTAAGTGATACGGCCGCCAACACACAAATCACACAAGTGACTGCACTATTTAAAAGCAGGGTTGCAAATGAATCAAAGAATGACATACACGGTTAAAAGCAGTTTGATTTCTCAAGGTGAGCAGAGTGCCTTGCCCGGCGCACAGGGTCAGGCTCAGGCACAGTCCAGGAGAGCCCAGTTTGATTTGTGCTAGCCCCTGGCCACTCAAACTGCCCACTTAATCACAGACACCAGAAATCACAAGCACCTCCAGACACTGTATGATACCTCACGCATATAACACAATATAGGAGCAGTATAAATACTGCTGTCGGGATATAGATACTGCAAGCTTAGGAGGAAGCCCCGAAAAGCCACACAGCAAGTGGCAGTGCTTGGGAGGAGACGGGAAGGGACCAAGCGCCAAAGAGCTGCAGGTGATGGTTTGCTGTACACCGCTGTGCTGGTCTGGGACAGTGCTTCGGTGGTTTCCACCGGGTACAGCACAGCGGCAGAGAGAGCACAGGCATCTCTCGTGGGTACGGCACACCTTGTGTCTCGGGCAGCTACAAGGGAAAGCAAGGCCAGTACACAATGGAAAAACTCGCCTGAATTCGCAGGGAAATGGGGGGGTTGGGCATATATTCTCAAACCTGAAGGCTAGCCATGATATATCCTTCATCCTTCCTGACTCACGTTAATGAACTGCATCACGGGCGGGTGGTATTCAGGTCGGAGACAGCAGGGCAACAGGAGGAGACGTGGAGCTCACGGGTGGGAGAGCACCCTCATGTTCAGAGGCAGCTTATGTCCTTATTTATAGAGCGCGACGGGTCTGGGGGTGACCGGGGGGCCTGCGGTGCTTGCAGTGCACCACCCTCCCTGCGCCGTTACCAGACGCTGCTGCCCAGCTGTGCCCGGCAGGGAGCGGAAAAGAGATCCGTCCCCTCAGGGCTCTGCCGGCAGACCCGAGGCAGTGCGTGTTCTGGGCGCATTTCTTAAAAAATATTTACCAAACGTGTTTATGACCGTGGTTTGGCTTCGGTTTCATCCATAGCAAATAAATTTCTAGAAAAACACAAAGAAGAAGAAATCCTCTGAGGTAAGGAGCAATAGAGAGATAAGTCTGATTAGGAAGACAACTATTAATAGCGATTATGCTTTAATTACTGTGCCTAATCTTTTTGAACCAGCAGTTTCTAGCATGTCCTCTACCAGGCAAAGAACTTAACTCTTCCGATTCTGTGTTCAATGAGATGTAGGAGGAAAACGAGTAAATCCGCTAGCAGCTTGATATAAAATGGCTTTCAGAATGTTTACACAAACTATGTATGAGAGAAGATGGCCTCGAAGAAAGGCCGGAGCTGTTCTTCATGGGTATAACACTCATGCGAGCGTAAACAGTCCTAACACTTTGTCTTGACGGCTGTTCCTCCAGGGCAAGGGTATTATACTCCCAGGCTGCTGCCACAAAATTCTGGACACAAAAAAGACACTGAAAAGGACATGAAATGGTCTAGACAGAGGGAAGCATTTCAATACCGCTGGAAGGAAACGCAGACTGTGGCTTGAAGCCACAGCATTCGAGGTTCTGACTGCCCGGCAATCCAGGCTCGCGGCAGGCTCCAGCCACGGAACGCATCCAACCCCTCTTCAGCGGCAAGGCGGTGGAGGGACAGAGCCCTCCCAGAGTGCCTCCCCCCACCTCAGTCACAACCAGCACAAAACAGCCAAGAAGGCAAAAAACCCCAGTTCCACTGATCCCTGGGGTCACAGCCAGGTATCCTCACAGCTCTTGGCACTTCGTAATTATAAAGCGTTAGCTAACCCATGGGTGGAAAGCGAAGGGGAGGATTAGCTTGTTAGATGAACACAACTACATTGTGACTACACCAAAATGTACATAAAAGTCCCCACTGAGAAATCACAACATTTTCCAGTATGATCTCATATACTTGATGGGTGGGTATCTCAGGAGCCTATTCCTATTCTGTCCTATTCCCCCGCTGTCTTTGGGGTAAATATTTTTAAATGGAAACTTCACTAGTGTTAACTTTTGAAAAATACTTAAGTATATCAGAAGCAAGAAGACTTTAAAAAAAAAATACTACATTTCAAAGCATTCTCCAATCTTGTAGATGCTGGATCTTGGGTTGATGCAACAGGGTAGGACTTGAGGGCAGGAGGGGAAGTGTTTTCTTCCTTCATAGAAAACTGATGAACAAGAAGTTGCCTGTCTAATGCTAAAGCCAAATCTTTTTGTACATGCGAATAAACAGTCCTACCCAGCACTGTGGAACAATTGACCTTTGCTTTGAAATCACGCATAAATCTAAAGCATACAGAAAGATTAACTGGTGTATCTCAGAACTACCAATAATTCAAATGTCTGGCCCAAAATAAAGAGAGGCCCCAAGATCGAACTTGGCACAAAGATGCTGAAAGTTAGCACCGTGGAATGGTCAGAATAAAAACCTTGCAGCGGTGAGGAAAGTAAAGCTGTCAGCAGCATTTCACCCCGCAGATCGACAGGCTCCTCTGCACGCGCAGGGTGCCGTGACACCCTGGAGGCTCGTTTTCAGCCACCGCAGCCTCTACGCAAGGGCTCTCTGCCATTTAATCCAGCCTTAAAAAGAAATTAATTAAAGAACCTGCTTGGGAAGAGACAGGGATTCTCGTTGCTCTTCACTTGGCCGGGTAAGGTACGACGGAGCGGGCGGACGCAGGGGACACCCGGGGCAGAGCCCAGCTCCAGTGGGGGGGTGTGCGGGGCACAGCCGGGACCAGGCTGCGGTTCCCCAGCGTGGAAAGTGCCGCTGCCCGGTCCTGGCCCAGAGCAGGGCACGTCCCTGCAGGGTGGGCTGTGGAAAAACCGAGAGGAAGGAGTCAGGCCCAGAAAGGACTGAATGAGGGGTACATCACAGGTACAGCCCTATTTACAAACAGAAATACCTCTAAGTAAGCCGCAGAGAGTGTCCAGACCCTTACCTATTCTTTGGGGAGAAAGAACAGTCATTCCGTGAACAGCAGAACTAAAGACACTTGATTTCCAAAGCACCTGTGTTCTGCCCCTACAAACACCTCCTGCCGGGTCTGCAGTGCTTCCCTCTCCCTTCGGCTAATGGGAAAATCCCTCTGTGTCTCTCTGACAGCCGTTATCCGCTTTCTCTACCCACAGTTATCCACTGTCCACAGGAACGCGAGGCTTTGCAGACCCGCACACTTCTGCCACACGCAGACCAGAGGCACAAAAGCTCTCGGAGGGGGACTTGCAGACAGATGGTGTGACTGTAAAGCTTCAGTTCTTGGAAAAACTGGGCTAAAAATGTAGAGCACTGTAATAGAAACAGTCTTGAGGAACAGGCTTAAGAAGTTGTACTAAAACCATCTGAGGCTGACCTTTCTGGAAGAGGTCCCCAGGAATAATTACTCCTCTCTGGCCGCCTGCTGTTTGCTCCTCCCTTTATCCCCAGCAGGATCATGGCCCTGGTGTCTGCTCTTTGGCTGAAGACACCTCCACACTGCCCAGGACCACACAGGACATGGGTGATGGTGGCAGCACCGGGCATTTCGCTTTGCCTACGCGCAGCCTGCCGCACATCTTTGTGCGCCCTGAGCACTGTGATGCCATTAACCTGAAGGGGTTTATTGTTACATCCCAGTCACTCTGAAGTAACTGAATTATCCAAGTTTTAGTTGAACCAATTAACGGATATAATGCACGACTCTTGCTTTCCCAAATGAAGAGAAGCATCTTGCTTTCTGCTCATGTCTCACTGTGAAAGTGATTTTTTAAACGCTTTAATCTAATTAACTTTTTGAGACTGAGCATCTGTTGAAGGAGCTCAGGTGATGAGAACTGGATGTTGCTCTATGTGGTGCTAACCAAGGAGAAAAAAGTTGCGAGGATGAGAGGGGGCTGAGAAAAAGAAACGTCCTCCTTAGGATACACTCGTTTAAAGTCAGGGAGGTCTTGCTGGCTGACCTACTGTTCTTCTAAAATATGGCTGGAAAGACAAAGCAATCAGGAAGAAGTATTTTCGGAATGCACTGGCTCTGGTTGTCCTCCAGAGAGTAAAGCTAAATAAAGGGGTGGGTGTGACCGAGAGCAGAGCACCAGCTCCAACAGGGAAGCCAAGGATGCGCGGACACGCGTGCAGACTGACCCCAGCACTGCCCCATCCCAACTGCTTCACCAGGGAGATACAGCGTTCCCTCAGTCGGCTAAACGGTCCCTTCGGAGTTTTCTCTGCTTTGCTGTGATGCAGCACGAAAGGAGCGTCCTCGGCGTCGGTTGTTTTGCACAGGCAGATATTTCAAACTGCAGTTGGATGGTGCCCAACGTGGAGGTGGATGCTGCAGAGCTCTGCAAGAGCAGGCAGCAGAGTCCCCGGGCGTCCAGCGTGCATCATCCCCATAGCAATGACCTTGGAAGCGTTTGTTACAGGAAATTACAAGAGTACAGCCCTTGATTAGTTCACTGTGAATTAAACAGCCCTTGTACCGCCTCTTATGTGGCCTGAAGGCAGCACTGGATTACAAAGGGAAAGTAATTGTACTGGCCCATACAGGCAAGGTGATAAGGAACACAGGTCAAAGTGTGGCGTGTGGTAAATAAAAACTGTATTTAATGTAAATTATCTGACAGTGTTTCTATCTAGAAATCAACGGTGAAGCGGAGGGAAGCATCACGGATTAATTCTGATTGGCCCTTGCAATGTTATTATAGCATAAAGGATGAGATATTCCAAATGATACTCCAAATGAAAAAAGAAAAAAAAAAAAAAGGGAAGCAGATTAAATTACACATTTGTTACTAATGTTTACAAACATGATACTGAATCTCACAACCTACACACTTCCGCTGATTTTCAATTAGGACAAAAATAGAGGTTTTCTTCTTTTTCTTACGGTGGCATTTGAGCCCCCGTGGTTACACCCTGGGGCACACACTGATGCTGGTCAAACCAGATCACCCAGGATTTCCTCTGCTGAGCACATCAGCCACGAGTGGTTGGGGTAATACGTATGTCAGGCTGGGACGAGGTCATAGGAGTCCTGGTGGCACTGCTCCCCATCTGCCCCAGCCTGCCCAGTACAGCCCTGACACTGGATGTCCCTATCTAGTCACTCGGTCCTCCCCACTGTGGCTTTTAGCAGGAGATGGGCAAATGCAGCCTCACATGAGGGTGCTGCCTGGGGTGGTCTCTGTACCCCACCTGGGCACCCAACAAAACAGCACTTTCATTCGGTCAGAACAAGGGCAGTAAGGGGCCAGGGCCACCTTCCATGAGAGGAACCAGACCTTCTGGCAGGCTGCAGAAGGCAAGAGGAGCAGGAGGTCTGCAGCATCTTCCCTTCCCCAGGCCAGACAGCCCTTCCGCCTAGCCCACGGCCATGCAGAAGGCTGGCTGCCATGGCTCCTGCTAGTGAGGACAATGAGCCACCAATGGATGCCAGCCCAGGAGTGGGGCTTTGGAGGACGCAACGTACATGTGATTCCCTTGGCCATCTGAGGCAGTGATCCGGTCAATCTGAAGTGACACTGAGCCTGAGGGCACTCCACTCTCTAAGCCCACAAGCTTCCACCCGAGATGGGTCCTCAGACAGGACTTCATTCCACCCTCAAGCCTGTCCCACCAAATGACTTGCAGTAGAGAAGAGGAGACAAGAGAGGGGTGAGGGGTGGTCACATCCCAAAGGTAGATGAAATTTGTGCTCCCCTGGTATTTTGAGACACTAGCTAGATGCAGGGATGAGATGAGGGCATTGAGGGCATCCAGTTGCTCAGCTGCTGCATAAGCAGATTAACTTTACATGCGGCTGATCCATGGAGAAATGGATCAGCAGGACTCCCTGACAAAGACAGATTTCTCCCGACTCACATTCTGCTTGCTCACAGTAAACACCCTGGATGATGTTATTTACGTGACCTATCTTCTCTTCTCTGACTTGCATCACTTTACTACTCAACCTCCAACCTCGGCCGCAGCCATCCCATTACATTGGGCCCGTTGCTGAAGCAGCCCTGACAGTCATTTTTCTTCCTGACCTCTCTGTTCACCCCAGGAATGCTCTTGACACCAACTGCAGCCCACTGGAAAAAGGATTTAGAAGACAGAAAAGTAAACCAATTGCTGTGAGAAGCTCCTTCACTTTTCCTCACCAGAGGAACAAGAACTGAACTCCTAACATGCCCTCCAAGAAGTAGGGAGTGAGGTTAGAAGACACCAGTCCCGTTCTGCTCTCGGGATGACAGAAGCTAACTCCTGAAGTGACCACTCCTGTCTCTGCCAGGCAGCAACTGCTGCGATGGGCTGCTCTGCCCCGTGGGAAACTCCCGCGTGTGCCACAGGTACCGTAAAGGAAGGTAGGAGGACACAGGTGAAGGGATCTCCCGGAGAGGGAAAGCAGCTATGGCTGTTCAAAATGTTTCCCTGCATCCACTTGTCCTCCTTTTCTCTCTCCCAGCACCTGACACCATGCGCCTCCTTCAAAGCAGCATTCCCAAGGACGCCCTGGGAATAAGGCAGCCTGGCTGTCTCCCATGCCATTTTCCTTTTCTCATGCCCATGCAGTGTAACAGCTTCCCGTGAGAAGCTCCTCGCGGTAATGGCTTGTCTTCGGTGCCCTTCTGAGGCTCTGAGTGGTTTGAGTCAGCTCACCCTGAACTGCCAGCCCAGAGCAACGCTGCTGGAGCGAATGGAAATTTACTGCCGTGCATTCAGCGGAGTTACTCCGGGCTCACACCATGGAAGTGGGAGCACAATTGACCCTCTTGTTCTGCATCTCCTGGCTCAGAGGGCTTAATTAGACTGAACATTTAAAAAAATAATTGAGTGACGAGAGGGAAGCTCTTTGGCAATTAAAGAGCAACAAAAAATTTGAAGCGGGTATGTGGCAGAGGACAAGGAGCAAAGGCAAGAATAGGAAGAATCATATTCACAGTGGTAAGGAAATAGGAATTTTCTCTGGAAGCATTATTTAAACAATTTGGAACCTAATTCAGCACATCAAAGACTGTTCAGCTTTTCAGTGCCCTGGACAGACACGGTACTTCAGGCCAGCTCTAACTTCCAAGGACACAAGCACTTCCCTGGACTTAATGGAACCATTTGCTCTTGAAAGCGTATCACGTTACTGACCTATGTCAGCTTTTCCTTAGGCTGGCTCGCTACTCCTTTTGCTTTTGGGGGAGCACCTACACGTCTGCTTCCATTTCCTTTAAGATTAGAGACCAGGATTAGGATTTTACTACAGTGATTTATGTTTAACACACCCAGAAGAGATTTGGGAAGCCGCCTCGTCCACCTTAAAGCATGTATCCTGTATGCTGTCCCGCTGAGGAAAGATTTCAGCACCTCCAGTTTTTGCGGCTTCCGTAAACCATACCCACCTGATCCATCCCCAGGCACACCGGTGAGCTGGGAGAGTGCCGCAAAGAGCTTCCTCTCTTCTCCTCCTCCTCCTCCGCCCCTGCCCAGGCTGCCTGAGCTATTCACTTCTGTGGAAGCTTCCCAGACCAGAGAAGTCCCAGGGAAGATGACCCCTGTATTATGGGATGAGCATAATGGGAGTAGGGTTGAGTACAGCTCTGTGCTGGAAAGGCAGTAAATATCAACTGTTGCAATGGCAGCTATTTTATTGACAGCTAAATTAAATTAGAAATGCACACATTTCATATAATTGAAAATATGTTAATGCACAATGGACGCAGACAGCTCTTCTCGTCCTCAGCTCAATAAACTTGCTTTTCCTCTACTGAAATGCCAATTCCTCTTAGAGCAATGCAGAAAATCTGCCAAAATTCTGATCAGTAGCCTATAATTAAAATCCTGGTTTTTCTGCTGTGAAGGAAGAAATAAATACATAAGATTCTCAAGTACGATAATAAGTGTTTACCAATCCATCTGTTGTAATAATAATTTGGTCATTAATTAGGACAAAGGAAGGTGTTCTTAAATGACATGTGGGAATACAAAAGCATGTTTCAAATTCAGGTCGTGGTTTGACAGACGGAGCAACAATCTATGATGCTCAATTTGTGGCTTGCTTAGTCTACGAGAAAAAAAAAACCCAAACCCTAACCTAGGAATCAAAACTGTAAGCGAGGTGCAGAGACAGCAGAAGGGATGGGTCCACTGACAGAGCGGTATTCCTGCACGCAGGTACCCCAGCCGTAATCGCCTGCTGGCAACAAAAGACTCCGGGCTGTAGAGCTCTTCCCCTGGAATTGCCATTTCCAATTGCCTGCCCGAGCATGAGTGGTAAATAGCAGCAGACAATTGTGTGGAAGTTGGGAAAAGCAAAAGAATTAGCCAGGCTCCAGTACCACTCCTTACGGCCCAGTGAGCTCTCGCTGTAGCTCTTAATCCTTAATAAGCGTTTGGCCTTAATTGCTGATTCTATCTTAACCTAGTACTTACGCCATAATTGATGAACATGGTTTGCAGCAGAGTTTTGTAGCTCTTCAATACAGCTGGAAAGTCTTGCTTCAGTGCCCGCGCAGTTGGATCCTCTCTTCATCCCGCGTCACACGGTGGTGCCTGGCACCATCTAGTGCCGAGATGCCAGGCCGTGGCACGGCCCAACAGGCGCTCTCCTGTCATCGCTCCAAGAGGGAACCAACTGCTCCTCTTTAGAGCAGCTCTCATCAGCTGGAGTCAAAAAATCTTCTCAAAACCCGGGGGTCAAACGGCCCTGGGTGCAGTGCAGAGCCCCTCTGCAACACAGGCGTCCGGGGAGGGCGCTGGACAAATTTCAACCTCAGCCCGACAAGCAGGTGGTTTAGTCTGCAAAATGCGGAATATGCTCAACTCCTCCAGGTTTCTCCGTGACTTAGCACTGCTCCTTATAGGACTGGTTCCAGGGACAATAAAGAGAGGTTTCGTCATGTGAACCTTTACAGATTATGACAGAACTGCTGGGGGTTTTGATGGACAGAGCAGAAGATTCCCCGATGAACCCGGGGATGCTTAAATGCCTTAAAATCCTGGTCTCAAGCAATTATTAACTTAGTGCAGGCAACAAACAAACCTGCCACCGTCCCAACCACTTCACAAATCAATGATTTTAGCAGCACCCATATTATCAAATTAATCTTTTTTAAAAAGGTGTTTCATGACAGTCTGTTTGAAACCAAAGCGATATAAGACAACGTACCAAACAGAAGCCTTTTTGGAATAAGACAGGCTTATATAATGGAGAATTGCCTGCTATCTTTTTGAACCTCATATGAAATAGAGTTCAATTAAGTCTACCGTAACCAGCATAATTTTGCAGATGGAGTCTTTATTAGAAGGCAATTCCAGCAACCACAGTCGAAAAAGGTCTTCACTCTCTTGGGGAGAATAAAATACCTGCCCTTGGAATATACAAGTGTATATATTGTGACCATAATAATCTCAGGAAATTGAGGTAATACGTACATTTTGATACATTTTCTTGAAACTTTAAGGGCATGGTTTGAAATTTGTATCATCCTGGACTCTCTCTAATTCCCACAAATAAATCCAGTAACAATTAGCAATATGTGGATATAGTTGTATGTGACTTCAAGAACAATCACATACACTCCTGGAGGCAATGGCTGTATCTGTGCTGCCTAAAATATTTTTATAAAAACGCTTACAATATTTTTTTAAGACGCTCCAAGAATTTTATTTGCAGTAGTAAGGCCTTTGAATTCTGGCTCAGCAATACCCCCTCAAGCTAGAGAAGTCTTTGTCCTGTGAAATCTCATTTATATTTAGCAGAGTTAAATTTAAATTATTATTTCCCTTCTCTGCTTGTGTTCCCCAGCAACAAAACGAAAGAGCAATTGAATATAAATGCTTTGTGAAACCACAACCACACTGTAAGACAAAAGCACCAGACCACCGCTATATTAAAATACTTGTCTTCACTCTTGCTGAGCTACAGCTGCTTTCTCACAGCGCATGTAACCTTTTCCCTCTGGAAGCAGGGAATCCCCAAAAGCTTTCGGCACATACTCAGGGGCCACAGCTACACCCATCTCCAAAGATTTTTATTTTTTTTCCCTCGGGGCTCTTTGCAGCCTTTACAACCAGCTCTCCTCCTGCTGCGCTGGGCATCGAGCGGCATTCTCTTCCGAAAGCTTCCCAAGCACGAGGGAGCACCCAGGTTTTCCGCAGGTGCTGTTTCGCGGCGCAGGCGGGAGTTCACTCCGTTGGGCTCACGGGAACCTCCCTGGCGCCTGCTCCGGCTGGGCACTGCGGGGCACCCCGCACTGCTCCCAACAGCTACGCACCGCCCCGCCGCAGCTCTGCTCAAGTTCGGCTCCTTCCAGGGACACCTGCAGCAACGCTCCCTTTCTGCAACCGCTCCTGCTCCAGGGGACAAGGGGCGGTTTTGTCTCTCGCCTGCCCAGCTCCCCTGGGAGAGCTGAACAGAGCAGCCACCCTGGGCTGCCGGCGCCGGCTTCCCTCTGAAGCACAGGCACAAAGCCATTTCCAGTGCCACATTCCCTCCTCATCTCCCACACAGGCAGTTCTTGGGTATTAGAGTGCAAACAGGGAAGCTAAATCAATGCTTTGCCTTTTCAATAATTATCCACTCCTACAGGAGCTCCTGACAACATTTGCGGTTTCCATCGTTGCTGCAAATGTCAGTTGTTATTAAAGGAATTTCACAGGCCCCTCCTCAGAGCTGCACACGTGGCTGTGACTGCTTCTGTTAAAAAAGAAAACAAACTTACTTCTGGAGAAATGCTATTTAGAGAAAACACCTTTTTTCAAAATGCCAAACTCTGCCCTGAATGTCCCCAGCTGCTCTCACGAACAGATGTGCTCCCTGCTCCCGACCTGGATAGGAACTTCAAGCCAAACACTATTCCCTGGGCACAGGCGTACTCTTCAGACTAGTTTTTCTTCAGAAAGTGCTGCCATTTGATGAGTCAATCCCAGACGGACGTTCCTTGGCTTGTTTTCATAATGCAACATGTTATAAGAGATTAATTCTGATACCTCACTCCAAATTACTTATTCTCAGAAAGATTTCCAAATCTTAGATGTCCATAAATAAACTTAATCCCATTTCAGCTATAAAAAAAGGTACTGATTCTATTATGCCTTCTTTTCAAGTTGTTCCAAGTGCCGTCTTAAGAGATAAAAGCAAACATTTGCCTTAGAAGTCAAGGTGCCTTAATTGTCTTCTGCAGCCAAAATTACATTTTGTTTCAGAGATGAGAAAGATGTAGCTGAGATGCTTCTGAATCAAAATCAGAACCAAGTGGCTCTGTGCCTCCTGATCCCTCTCTGCCAAAGATTCCTTTCCTTGACCAGGCATCGCAAAACACCTAGTCTTGCTTCCCCCACCCTTCTGTTTTCTTTCCAGCTTTCCCTCCCATGGCTTTTCTTTTTTCCCCCATAAGCGTTTGACTGGGTTTGCACAGCTCTAATTCCTACTTCATGTTGCCCTCCGTCCCTATACAACGATCCCTTGCTGAGTAGAGGTACCCAAGGATGTGCTACAAAGAGAAGCCTGAACTGCGGGGCTGCCTGTCTGACCTCACCCGCGGCAGTTCCCCTTCTTGTTACTCCCAGGATAAAGGGTGATTCCGACGCGCGATAGGAGTGTCTACGCAGTTGTTCAAACACAGCAAGCTAACGGAAAATAAAGCAGAGAAAGCAGCAGCACGCAATTTGACTAGCTAATACCCACGGCTTTCTTACAACGTACACTTGTACGGAGCAGACGTATGTGCCGGTACACCTGTGTGGATGGAGGTGAAGATGTGAGCTTCTGCAGCTTTTTTTGCTTCTTTTTATGCACTCTAACAGTACCAGCCCGCCCCGCTTTCTCTGGAGCAACGCAAGGGAAGTAGCACCTGAGCTTTCTGAAAGCGGTGGAAGAATGGGAGCCATCTGTGACTTTGACAAGACCATTTTACCTATAAAAGAGATGAAGTCTCTTCCAAGACAGATGTCGTTAATAAACCTCAAAATATTGTTTAATCTTGTTGTAATGAGTTTTGATAAAATCTCAAATGAAGAAAGAGTTGTTGGGAAAGTATACTATTACCCTAATACAGCATCAGATGGCAAGGTGTACAAGCAAACTGACGTAAACAGACGTATGCCCATGGTACATAATTATATGTCACTATTTCTTCATCGTTATGCTTTGTTCTTTTGCTTTAAGAGGAGGAAATGTCGTGCCTTTTTGCTGAGCACTGTGTAAGTTTTCAGCGCTAAATACACTCATTTGAATATATATTTACAGTGTTGATTTTGAGGTAGACTGCTGTTGAGTTTCATTAAAATATGTAGTTTACCTGTGCTCCAACTTAACAAAGTTTTTTGTGAACAAACCCATCAAAGTTATTGCTTTCAGCCCTGAAGACAAACCAATCAGGCAGTGGTAATCAGAACAGCAGTAGCTGCTCAACCCAGAAACGGTAAACCATGGATTTCAAAGAATTACGTTTCTGTGATACCTGTCTTTCTCAAGCTGAGAAAAATGCAGCCTGGGACTGCACAGTAGGGCAACCCACCCTTAAAAAGATCTCAAAAGTATGCTGCAAAATGACCACTCACTCATAAAATGTGCTGAAATTGAAATTTAACTATTTTTTACTAATTAATATTCTTGCAAATTAGCAATCAAAACGGTTAATAGACACAGCTCTAAGATAAGTAGGTGGCAGTCACTTTCCAAGACAACTGTACTGTAAGCATCCATCTCATCCACCAGCTGAAACAACCAATATTG
Source organism: Rynchops niger (assembly GCA_013400035.1). Taxonomy (NCBI): domain Eukaryota; kingdom Metazoa; phylum Chordata; class Aves; order Charadriiformes; family Laridae; genus Rynchops; species Rynchops niger. The sequence goes on along the minus strand of VXBH01010009.1, from coordinate 463,434 downwards.
GAAAAAAAACCCCTCACCACTCCCCTGCCAGAGTGCTCTTTTGGTATAGATACCTTGCTACTTTAACTGTAGTCTCACAAATCTACATGGAAATGTTAGTAGGCTCTGCTGCTCATTTTGACAGTTGTTCAGCTTACCAACAGATGGAGTATGTTAATCAGTTTTTAAAGTACATGCTAAAAGTCTGGGATAATTTAAGTTCTGCATTCAGAATGTTTGCAAAAAATACAAGCTTGTAATACATGCAAAAAAAAAAAAAAAAAGCTTCATTCTGCCGCAGTTGGAAGGAAACAGATCTTAGAATATTCATTATATACTTCTAAAATCACTAATTTTCTGTAATGATGAATAGATTATTAAATCAGCATGTTCTCTTATGCAGTTTTCACTATTCTATATATAAAAATTTTAACTCTACAGTGGTATTTCCACTACTTAAAAACAGGAAAAAGTCTGGAGTGAGTCAGAGCAACGCCCCAGCCAAGAAACACGAAATTAAGTCCCCGAAGGCAATTCAGCCTAGGAATATTTTCTTAAGGCTTATCTTATTAACGGAAGAATAATTCGAGCGAATTAATACAGGTCCAGACCTTTGGCCATGGCTGGACCTGAGAGCCTGCAGTCAGAGCTGATGAAAACACATAACAAAGCCACCAAGGTTGCCCTGAGGGGAGACTATTCAATGCCACCCCAGCATCCTCCGCCTCCTCCTGCTGTCCCACCTTCTGGAAACCCCTCTGCTCGCACTGGCTGTGGGTGGGTGGGTGATCATCTCTTCCCCAGGCTCCGAGTCCCAAATCTCATTCTCCAATGTACTTCACCAAAATGACTTTCATCAAAATCCTTGTGAACTTCCTGGCCAAAGCAGTTGCCTCAATTCTCAAAAAAGGCCTTAATTGCCCTGCTCAGCCTGACCCACGATCCCATCCACATCCTCCCCACGGGCTGGGAGCTCCAGTTAAGCCATTTGAGATGCAACCTGGGTATTATCTACTCTGCTTGGCCCATGCCACATGCACGTCTCAGATCTTGTCCCCAGCTCTGTCACTAGCTGTTCAGAAATGGTATTCTGGGGCTCCTGCATGGCCTCGCCTGGCACTGCAGAGGAGCCCGTTGCTGCTCCTGCTCTGCACCTTGCCAGTGAGGGCTGCCACAACTCAGCTTCCCTTTCGCCGCGCCCTGACAACCTACTCCTCAATCACTCAGATACAATTTTTCTGGATGCTGATAACTTACTGATTTTTTTTCCATCAGGACCTGTTTTCTTCTGCCTGAACTCAAATCTAAGCCTATCTTTCTGATAGTTCTTCCTGAATGTTCAACTATTGTCTTTTATAGAGTGCCTTTTCCTCTTAGCTTTGAGTTAGATTACGCACAAAAAATAAATAAATATACCTAAACTTATCTTTCCTTTCCAAACTTGCTTCAGATTCTGAAGGGATCAAAATACTTGACTAGAACAAGAACTCAGACTTCTTTGTTGGTTTAAATGATAAGAATGTCACGGCAATAACAATACAGAACACTAGTTCTAAAAATACCACATGTGGGGCTCTTAAAATTCCCAACTTCACACTAGAAGAGAAAAAAAAAGAGAAATAAATAATCAGCATCCTTCTGCAAAGTAAAATGTCCGAAGGCAAAAAGAAAATCAAATGTATATTATGCATTTCATCAGCAAAACCACCCTACTTAGGGAAACCAACCACGGAGAACGTCTGTGCCTCGCCGGTGAAGGCTGGGGAAGGATGTGCTGCCCGAGCAGCTGTGGGGAGCTCTTTGCATGCCACGCAGCAGGCTGTGCCAGGCAACAGCCCGGGGAGCTTCAGGTACTTGGAAGTCAGTGTGCAAATTCTTGGAAGTCAGTAAGCCTTTAGGAACTTCACTGTCTATCCGTTCATCACGAGATATGCCCTAGATCCATACAAGGAACTAGTGAAGTGTGTTTTCCCCCTCGACCTGTCTAGTCTTAGAGCGTCCGGCAGCATTTGATTTCTCAGTTACCCTTTTTACCACCGTCTGCATTTTTCCAGCGCACAATCGTTTTCTAACACAGTACGCCCTCAGCTGACAGTGACTTCTACAGCCAAAGTATTTTTAAATGTTTTCTGCTCACCACTGTACTGATTAATAGAGCAGGAGAGAGGAGGCATTTTTCAGGCTATTAGCATTCAGGCCTTAATTATGAAATGCAGGGCACACAAGAATACATTGTTCTAGGCAGTAACAGTACATAGTTCAAACCAGCAGTTTCTTAGCTTATGAGGTCACTTTGAATGATTTCTTCATTTACAAGGGCTCACACGCTGCAGCTTATCGTCCTCCACAGTTACCACTCGGTTCTAACCATTCTTCTTTGGAAAATGTTAACACCCTCCAGAACGACTGTAATTTTATATTATCAAATCTCTCCGCACTTTTATAACACCCTAGTAATGCTAACAGAAAATTAATTCAATTAATTCATTTTTATTCCCCGTGACTTACAAAAAAATCCATAAATACTGTCTGCATTACTTTTTCTTGATCAGCTTAATGAATATGCCGTAAGAGTTTGCTATTTTACTGCTATTCATTTGTTAAATAACACTTGTATGTATTAATATTATCAGCAGCAGACAATTGGTCTACAGAAGCTCAGCAAATGGCAAGCCCTCTCTGCAGAGACTCCGGGTAAGTTGCGAATCTTAAGTGAACACACCTGCCCTCTGCAGTTCCTCTCTGCCCTCCAGGCTTCACAGCCTGGCAAAGAAAAGCTGTTCCGAACTGGTATTTTTTGATTGCTGCAGCATTTACCAAGAGCCCCACTTGCCACTGCAGAAGTACCATCAAGGACAGTGTGTTTCCGCACCTCGTTACACGATCTGTCGCTTACCGCCGATGTTCTTTATGCTCCACTGTGTCTTCCAGACTCTACACTCCCCAGAACACCTCATTTATCCCCAAGAGGGCCATGTCCCAGGGGTGGTTTTGCATCGCTTTACGCTTTGGCTCTCAGTCCCCAGAAATACGTTCCTGTAGGTAAGGCCACACGGTGTCACAGGGAAGGTCCCTCCGTGGAAACGCCTCGGAGCAAAGTACACAGTGACCCTCTCCATGGTTTAGGTTAGGAACACAGCTCGAATCTCAGCCCTGTGTTTAGCAATCCTTGAGGAACTGCTCCTCCGCTGATTTACGTAACAGCTTTTTAAATTCATTTGTATTTGTGACCTCCACAACTCAGCAATGGTGATGCACAATTAAATTGTGCAGTGTGTGGAAAAAGTATGTCCTTCTCTTTAATCCTGCTGCCTAGTAATTCCAGCCAGTGCCTGTTAGTTGTACTGGCAAAAGAAACACTAAATAGTCTTTGCTATTCATCTTCTCCATACCATTCATCATTTTAAATATCACAGTCCTTCTCCCTGTCCTCCTTTCCAAACTCCCTTGCTATCTTCTCGCACAAAAGCCATTCAACACCTTTGATCACCCCTCATTTCGTAACCTTTTTATAACCTTGTGATTGGAACCATCATGTTCATGATGCAGAAGAGCAGCGAAAATTCACACACTGACAGTGTCTTCCATTTTATTCTTAATTTATATCCTGCCAGTTCCCGGCATTTCCTTCACCTTCCCTGCCCGTTTTTTTAAACACCCGTGAGGATAAAGGAGATGTTACCAGAGAGCGCCAAGAGCCCACCGCGTGCGTAGCGCTGCAATCATTTTCTTTCTCCTGCATGCATTATTTGACATTTATCAAAATTGAATTCCTCTGCTGTTCTATTTACTCAGCTACGCGGTGTCATGAAATTCATTAACCCTTTCCCGTCAGCTTCACTTTTGATTACCATGAAAAATGACATACAGCTCCCCAAATTACATTGCCTTGCTATTAATGATTTTCCTCGGATCACTTATGAATATGTGGAAAAAGACGGGTCACAAACTGTCACTAGCGAACAAGTTACTCCATTCTTCCTAGATTTTACCTAACTGTTAATCCATTAGCAAACGTCTCCTCTTGCTTTTTAGCTTAATAGTTCAAGACCCTTTGGCAAGGGACCTCAAGGAAACTTTCCTAAAAATTCAACTGCGTTGTGACGATCTTATCAACCACAAGCATTTGCTTTTTGACTCCTTCAGAAATCTCCAGGAAGATCTGGAGAACTGACCTTCCCCCAGAAGAGCTGCGCAGGCTCTCCCCAAACACACCATCTGGTGACTGACTCTCTCCCGTACCCGTAGCTTGGATCAACCTGCCTGGGCAGGCTTCTCGTCTGTCGTTCTTCGGGTCACTGCTGGAGAGCAGTCAAACCAGCGTCCTGGCCACCCAGACGGAACGACTGCTAGTAGCTAAGTAGTGTCCTGTCCGAGTTCCTTTAAAATCCTCTGTTCTGGTCCCGAATATCTCGTCAGTCACTTCAAAGCTTTAACTCCACTGACGTTTCCTCTGACACACACCCACCCCAAGAAAGGGCTCTGCTCTGAGGAGAATCCTTGGCAGTGAATAGAAATGCAGCGTCTGTTCAGCTACAGCCTTGTTTCTCCTAGATCCCTTCTTTTTACACTTTTGTCGAAGCTGGTAAAATGGCGAGTGGTCAGGTATCAATTTTACTGAAGGTGAATGTTTTTGTACGCCTTCAGCAAGCTTCTCTCCCAGGTCGTTCTGGTTGCCACACAGTAGTTCTACATTTAACTTGACAGATTGCCTTTTCTATTTTCTTTGTTCAGACACAACTTCTGTTTCTTAGGAAGATGGCTTTTAACGTTAAACAGCCTCTCCAGCGCTGTTAAACTGCACTGTTATTCCTGCGATCTTCCGCAGTGTTTCGGTAAGTGACCTGCCCCTGCGCCAAGTTTCTAATACTCCGTCTTGAAGCTATCTCCGCATTACAACCCCTTAAACACTCTTCTTTTGACAAACCTCCTTGCTTTGCATAGCTCCCCATTCCGAACTTAAACATTACTATTGCATATTTTGGGGTTTTTTTATTTCTACAAGGATGCTAGATCTGAATACCTTATTGCTACTCTTACAGAGCAGCTCTTCAACAGAAAGAGCTGGAGCATGTAAGGTTTTGATACAATCCTGAACCAATTTTCTTTTTTGTGTCCTTCAGTTTGTCCAAGTACAGCGTTTCGTGCTTGCACCGCGTTTCACGATGACAACTGTGCAGTGAGCACCACACAACGGCCCACAGCGATAAGGTCAACAGCCAAAGAAGCCCAGACGAACCGTTCTGAAGGACTAGCCAAGATCCTGGTCAGAGGTTGAGCCGAAGATGCCAAGAGATAGGTTATTGCAGCACACAATTTAAGATTACAGTCAGAAACTCAGGCAGAGGGAGCAGGAACACAGCCTTTCCAACCAGGAAAAGACAAGACTAGGGCTGGATCATGGGGCCTTGAACACGGCTGAAATTAAATGGCAAATTAATTGGAAAAACAAAACTGCCTGGTATTGCCTCACCTTGCAGATATGCAAAGGCAGCCACAAAAAACGCGCAGGGGCCAGTTCTTACCCTGGCTCGCGCAGCTCCCTGTTGGGACGGAGACTGTTTGCTGCCAGCTGCGGAGCTCGCACAAACCCCCCCTGAACCGCCTTCGACAGGAGAGGGGGAAATATCTCTGAGCACTGCGTGAGGAGACATTTCCGAGCAGGATTTTACAGGTTGGGAAGAAATCAACACGTGTGAAATAACAGGTGCAGTTCTGAGCTCAAAATTTGTTATGCGTATATTGTATTTACATTATTTAGACAAAACATTTCCTTTCTCTAGGCGTTCAGGTTTGCACAGCGTGCCCAAACAGAACAAGCTTAACAGAGTGGACTCAAAGCCCTGTAACTGTCTAGCTTCACGATGAAGTAGAATTTGCAAACTAGATTCATAATGTGAATCTGCACCGCCATCTGCAGAAAGCAGATTGGCAAATTAATTGGCTACCAGTATAGCAGCAATTAGAAGTGCCAAAATGCTAATATTGGGATGCGAGTACGGTATAGCATCAGGTGGAAAAGAGAAAGGGATATACGTGACACCGTTATCGCAGCTGGCAGATTGTGCACAGCGTCTGCTGTACATCAGGAAAGGAACACAGTTTATTCCTTAATTGTTGTTCTTTTCCCTCCTTTGAGGAGGAAAACTGATCCCTGTTTCTCCCACATCCTCTCAGCGCTGTTTTGCAACTTGAAGCTGCGGCGATCGCATCACGCATGAGCATTAAGAACACATAAAAAAGCGCATGAGCAGGGCTGGGGCCTGCTGCTGCGATGCGACCCATGCCCCGAGCCTGGCCACCAGCTGTTTCAGAGCAGCGCCGTCCCGCTCTCCCCCGGTGTGCCACAGCGGTGAGAGATTAACGGTTTGTGAGGCAATCCGATGAAGACTCAATGCTTTATCCGAGTGCTTCTTTTTAAACAAAGCACTGCTTTCCTCACACCATTTCGAAGGTATGCTGCGTCTCCTCAGGAAACACCTTTCAGGAGAAGCACCGAATGTGCTGCTCCTCCACCTCTCCCCCGCAACCAGCCGTTATTTCGGCGCAGCGGCCCAGCCCGCCCCCTTCATGTCCCGGTGCCGCCGCGGGGGCGGGTGCGTGTGTCGGTGCGTGCTACCGGCGCTGCAAACCCGCCCTCCCCGGTCACCGACCCGCCCGGGCCGCCCTTCTCCCCACCCCCGGCAGAAAATGGCGCCGAGCCGGCGGCGGGAGGCTGCGCTCTCGCGAGAGGCGGCGGCNCGCGGGCGGAGGCGGTGAGCGGGTGAAGCCTCCCCCATGGTGGGCTTCGGGGCTAACCGGAGGGGCGGCCGTCTGCCTTCCCTCGTCTTCGTGGCGCTGCTGGTGGTGATCGCCATCCTCGCCTTCAACTGCTGGAACGCCTCGTCCCGCCAGGCCCTGCTGCAGGAGGAGCTGGCCGAGCTGCAGAGCCAGGCCAAGCGCACCGAGGTGGCCCGGGGGCGCCTGGAGAAGAGGAACTCGGACCTGATGGGCAAGGTGGACTCCCACAAGAAGCAGCTGGAGCAGAAGGAGGCCGACTACAGCCAGCTGAGCAGCCAGCTGCAGGCCCGGGACGGCCAGGTGAAGAAGTGCGAGGACAGCAAGGTAAAGCGGAGGGGGCAGCCGGGCCCGGCCTCGGCGGGGGGATCCCCCGGCGCCCTGCGGGGTGGCTCTGCGCGGGGGACAGCGATTGCTCTGGCCCGGTGGCGGCCGGTGGCCCCGCAGCCCGGCCCGGGGGTGAAATGAGCCCCGGAGGCGCCGGTGTCTGGAGCTTTGGCCGCTGTGGAGACATTGCAGCGCGCCCGGGTTTCCGCACGCACCCCAGAAAAGAGCTGCAAGCGTCCAGCAAAGGCAATGTCTGGGCTAACAAGGAAAACGCTGAGAGCTCGCCGTTTTCCAGATGTCTATTTTAAATGTTTATACCTTTTTTGAGCTGTTTTTCCCCCCTCTGCGGAGCTTATTTGATCTTTAGTCATCAGTCAAAAAGCTATACACAGCCCTAAAACTACAGTTTGCTTGTCCTCAAGGGAAACGAACCAAGCATAGCATTGCAGCGTAGCACCCCTGAGCTTGTCGCTCAAAATGCCCTGCACGTCAGGGGCTGGTTCATATGCTGCCAGTATATACCTGAAAAAAAAATAAACTCTTGCTGCTGGCATAACGTGTCATTTTCATTAGCTGCAAAGAGAGTAGCTAGTCCAAAATTCAGCTTGCCCTTTCATGCGGAGGTGGCCTGGGGATTTCTTTTGTTGTGGAAGGGAAAATGAGTGAATGAATCAACTTTCACTGTTCCACTTCCATCGTCGTCGCAGGCAACTCTTCACAAAGGAGTTAAGCAGACAAGTTCTTTTACTCAGCCGTGTATGGAAGCGTGTGCTCTATTTGCATGCAGTTCATAATTCTGCTAATTGAACACTGTTTATCACAGTAGGATTTATGGAAATACCACAGTTAGGCTTATTACTGGCTGTGTTTGTTTTTCTGGCCCTTTCATATCACTTACTTGATGAGCAGAATAAGGAAATGCATTTAATCGTCACAGAAAATCTGAATACATACGTGTCTCATTACAGAATTACAGCTTTCTTCAGATTGACTTAGTGTTACAGTTATGTTTTATTTCCTACCGAATCATTGAAATTAAGCCATTTGTGTGTTCAGCAAAGTTGATTTTTTCATTTCTTAGGTTTTTCTGAGTTTGGGATAAAAAGCCTGGTTAGATACGTGATGGTGGGTACTGGTGCTCTCCATTGGAAATAAATGCAACTAACACCGTTATACTATAAATCTCCGTTGATTTACAAATAAGTACTCTATACAGAAATCAGAATATAAAGGGTCTGATGAGTAAGAGAAGCTGAACTCAAACCAGTTAGGCTTTAACAAAGATATAAAAGAAAAGTTGTAGTTTTCTAAACTGTTGGGTTTTTTTGTTTGTTTTTTTAATTTGTTTTGTGTTTGTTTTTTTTTTTTAATTGAAGAGGGCAGATAGATTTACTTGTTCATTGTCCTCCTCAATAATAGCAAGCATCTAAAGATGGTAGTAGCTTGAAAACACAGGAGGTGGTCAGTCACATCACCGCATGCGAACGCCCTTTCACAGCCAGACTGGACAAATTAATGGAGGAAGTCTCCTGAAGGTAGATAAATACACTGAAACAGCCTCTGAGCTGCAGACTGCTGGAGAAGGATATTCAAATGAATGTAATATAGGTGGGTATTTGTAGCAGGGCTGTTCTTTAGGTAGGTGAAGTTGATTTTGTGCTCCTGTTATTTAGCCTGCATTCATAGGGCAATGAACTTGTTTCATGCATGCCTGCAGCTCACTGCCAGGTGTAAAACTCCACCATTCAGGTAAGCTATCAATTACTGGGTTGCACGGCAAGGCTTGCTTTTAATACAAGAAATTTGTATATTTTTTTTTAAATTTGTGATGCTTTACTGGAGGACACCAGGAGAGAAAATGGAAGTGCTAAGTCAGGGTGTCTCGCAGGGGTTACTGGAAGCCAGAGCCTGCTTTGGGGCACAGGATACAAGCCGAGGTCTGCCTGCTGACGGCCTCGCTGCTCTGCGTGCTCTGGCTGGGCTCTGGACACGCTCGCAGCCTGACGTCTCACAGGGCAGAGCAGGGGGGGAGCAAGGGAAATGTGATGAGTAAACCTCACAAATTAATCTTACTGTTAATTGTATGCATACTGCAGTATATGCTGTGTGCCCTCGCTCTTTGTTCCAGAAGCTGCCATTTAAGGTCATGTGAGCTGGTAGCGTTTGGAATATCCTCCCTTCTCAACTTGTGCTGAAAATGTTCAGTGTGCCTTAACAGGCAAGAATAGCAGTATGTTTCATCAATAACCACTCACTGTCCCTTTCTCTTTTTCCTCCTGTGTGAGCTACTGTCATGTTCTCAGTGGCAACAATCCTATTTTTTTTTTCTAAAAAAACCCCTTTAAACGACTGTATTTTAGAGAGTAGAGAATAAAGCTCTGATTTAGAGAATAGAAGTCTGTTAAAAAAAAAAAAATTAGTAGGCATAAAGTGTCTGCCCAAAAAAGGCTTGACTGATAATTTTTTTTCCTCTCAACAAACTTTTTTACCTCTGATCTTACTCCATTTGTGAAATGTAGGAGCTATAATAAAACACCAACACTGGTAATTCCCAGGGTATCAAGTGATCACAACAGATCTAGACTTGTTTCATAGAAAACTCGTTTGAAAGATGCTACTCTGGTGGTTATCATGGTATCAGTTCTGCTTTATGGTCCTTTGTCTTCATAAGAGAGTCTTTGCCTTGTAGTTATGTAAATCAAGCGTGCGTTTCCCCAGTGTTGAGGTGACTTGAATTTCCGCAGGCAGCTTCCTCCTGGCTCAGTGATATCTGTAGTGGAGCCCAGACCCTTGTCCCTGCCCTCCCTCCTCTGCGTGCGTACGAGCCAGTCACACTGCACCACAATATTCTGTGCTCTGAGGAGCAAGTGTAGTAGCGTGACCTGGTGTCTTGTGTTCAAAAAAAAAAAGAAAACAACAAAAACAAAACAACAAAAAACACCCCCGCGAGTTCTTGGGAATTATTCTCTTCTCCTCTCAGACTCTGCTCATCTTGATGAGCTCATGATGGTCTTCTGGGCCTTGGAACAAACCAGGGGAGTTCTCCTGGGGCTCCTTCTGGGAGGTGGACAGGGGTGGCGGTTGCCCCAGCGTTTGGGGGGGGCGATGTGTGCAGACTTAGCTTTAGTTTCCTGAGGATTTCATGCTGGTTTGCAGCATACTGTGAGGATACTCTTTTTTCTTTTTCCCATACTTTACACATCCCTTTGCAATAAGCACAATAAAATGATTGAATGGCAGGCATTTGTGGTGGAGAGCTTCCAAGTGGCAACCATCCAGTGTGTAGGGGCTGGTAGCTCTGTGTTTGCTGTTGCAGCTCTCGGAGTATGCCTTTCTCATTCCAGAGCCATCGCTGGCGGTGCCAGGTATGTAATACTGCCTTGCCCCGTAGCTGGTGCCTAGAAATGGTGCTTCATAGGATGACACTGTTTAGTAACCATCCCTGGGAGCAGCTGGTTATGTTCTTCATTGCCAAAACTCCTTGACAGCTCTCAGTTTGCAAAGCTGTAGCTTTACAGCACTGATGTTGAGAGCATCTTCTGATCTTGCTATATATTCTGATGATCCCAGTGTCATCTCCCATGCTGTGCTCACTGCTTGATGATAGCACTGCCTGTTCTGAAAAAGGCAGTCGACAACAGTAGAAAGATCATGGAATTGTGGCATATAGACCTTTGTCCAAACAAGACTTGGAAAGACTTCCCTGTGCTGTTTGAGCACGTGCCCTGGCAATGTGCTGGGAGTGCCCAGGCTGGGGAAGCGGCGCAGAGGAGTACGGACCCTGGTTTGAGCTGATTCCACAGGCAATTCGGATGGTGTTCTTGTGTGATAAAGGAGTCACAGGGAATTATGGGTGGATGTTTACGGTTTACCACTTATTTCAATGGAAAGCAATACCACCTGTGTGCTGCCCTGCCACAGAGAGAGCTAAGCTCCAGCCTTTATAACATTTTTCCTTACAGTGCCTTTCAGTATAAGACCTTTAACAATTCAGCCAGCGCTGCAAGGTTGCCTTGCATGTACATAGCTCCAGCATGCACAGGACTTCTGATGGTTTTTTCCTGTGCACAGCTCATTGGGTTATAGAGGATTTGTTTTATACATCCCAACTGCTTTGGAAAGGATCTGAAAAGCCGCTGAGAAATATGAACAGTACAAATAAGTCTAGACTCAAGGAGGACACAGCTCAGAAAGAACTGGACTTGTGCCATGGTTTGTGGAGTATGTTTTTTTGTATGTGTAGGTGGAACAGAGCCCGTGAATCATAAAAAAGCTTCTTCCCTTTCTATACTTCAGATAAGGGACATGTGCTGTCAGCTGAGCTGTTTTGGATGTAAATTCTGTCACTTTTCTCTGAAACTCAAAATTGCCAAAATGAAAGATTGTGTTATAAAACTGATGCTATCTTCAACTCAAACTCCTGTTAACAGACAGGCAGCCCTCCCCCAGCCTGTTGCAAGTCAAATGTGTCCTAGGATGAGCAGAAGCAAGCCGGTAGGAAGGCTTTAGTCTGAGTTCTGATAGCTGAAGGTTTGAGAACAAACCGCTACTTCCCAGGATCTCCTTTCGTTGTAGACTTACTGGCTTCTGAGGAAGAACTGCATTAGAGTGGAGGACGGGAAAAATTTGGTGACGGGAAAAATTTGGTGATTAATGCCTGTGGCTTTGTAAAGTAGGGAGAGCTACTTTTTCATTAACACTCCACAAATCACTTCTTTTTGTCTCTCCCCCTGTCCCGGTGTCTGCTGGACGCAGAGCTGGCGGGCTGGGTGTCTGGCAGAGTAGACAGTCTCAGTGGTGACTTTCCTGTTGCGCTTTTGAAATAAAGCAGGGGAAGCCCAACCTGGGCTTCCCTTTGCCCGAGTGTCGTTCGTTGTGCACCCTGTAGCCAGAGTGTCTCGGGGAGCAGAGCACATGTGTAAGGGCTTCACAAACGCGTGGCTCAAGCACGCTCCAGAAGAGTCCCTGCTGGGTGTTTTCCCTTTGCATCCTATTCCAGAGCAATACAGTCAGCGTTCTCAGGTTACTACCAAAAGATTGCATCATCTGCCACTCTGGCTTCTTTTTTTTGGGGAAAAGCCTTGTGAAGTGGTTGGGTGGGCCTCTCCAGGCTCCAGAAGCTCTCTTGGCCAGTGTCCCTGGCCGGGGCCAGGGTTTGCTGCCAGCGCTGCCCGTGTGCGTTGCTGCTCAGGGTGAGCCAGGATGCTGCAGTCTGGCACAGAGCACGCTCTCCATGAGCACTCTCCTTCCAAAGGAGCGCCTGTTATGTGAGCGGAGCTGTTGGATGCGTGCCCCTGTGTACACGCTGTTCTGCAGAAAATCACGATTTCAGCAGTTCTTGCATGGCCATACTTGCTAAAGTTAGAAATGCCTGTCTGAACCCATCCGGGCCGTGTTGAGTCAGACAGTCCAGAGGCTGAGTGCCTTTTAAAAACAAACATGATGTGAAACATTTCTAAAGAAATTAACAATTTGATAAAAGGGAAGGTAGAGGTGGGTGGAGGAAGTCTTAAAATAAGGGTACGTGTCTTTTTTGTTTGTTTTGACAGGAAATGTAGGTAACTGACTCAGACAGGGAGGTTCAGAACGCGTGTGGGAATTGAACCGGCCCGTGCGCCCCACGGCAGCGCCGCTGTGCTGGTCCTTCAGCTTGGCATTCCCACAGGCAATGCTGACCTTGGAAGCCAGGAATGACAACCCTCTCAGCGCCCTTTCTAGAGTTTATATCGATCATGAAACTACAAGAAAAATAATTACAGCATCAGCGTTGCCTGGTGACAGTTGTGGATTTTTTTCACCCTTTCTCAGTATCCTCTACATGTGCATCTTTCCCTTTATTTCTGCTGGGTTTTGTCTTTGCATATGCCTTTACGTAAGAACAAGACAAAGCCTCTTTCCTTAATGACTTTGCGTACATGCATTTCTTTCTTATTGTAACTGCTATTTTTTTCCTTACTAAAAATACCGAATTGAAAGCTGTTGTGGAAGCCTACTGGTGTCAGATTCTCTCTTAAAAATAAAATGTGTATTATGAATATTAGGTAGCATCACATTAAAAAATTACTTTAAATATACATTAGGTAAAAATTGTTTTAGCTGATGACGCTGTGTGATTATTTTAATGCTCTTATGCTTCGGCATTGGAAAGTCCCCGTCTCCTGCAGTATCAGAATGCAGTGTGTTTATTTTAGTCCTGGCAGAATCTACTTTTTTTGATAGAAATACGTTCTGGAAATTAATTTAAGCCCTTGTTAGCAAAACCTAAAGACATTGTTTAGATTGGTGATATCACACAGGTAACTAAACACACATTTCCTGTATTTACAGGAACTTTGTATGCGTCATTCTGATAATCCTTTACATACATTGTCTTTACAATGAAAACAAACGCACCTGTGTCTTCACAGTCTGACCCCTCTCTCACCTGCTGATTGTCTGTATTTACGCAACCATTTCTGCCTTTCAGATTAAGCTGCAGAACAACATATCCTATCAAATGGCAGACATACATCGTTTAAAGGGTAAGGAATTTACGGCCAAAACGTGATCTGGCAGACGGAGAGTTGTGTGGGTTTTACCTGCCTAAGTACTGTGGAATACATTTTAAATGGAAGATCAAGTGATGCTGGAACGTGGCATAACGTGAAATTTCATTATATTTGTTTATTACCTAGTCTGGATAAGAGTAGGGTTGGCTCTCGTAGGCTTTGTTCTGCTGACTGCAGGAAGAACACGTATTCTGGCACTGCTTACTTCCAAGATGCTAGAAGCATTTGCATGACCAAACGCACAATTTAGTATAGTTTGGATCAGCAACCTTGGGATACTTAGGCTGGGTTAGAAAAGGTCCAGAAAACAGCTTTTAAGGCCGATATATACAGACACGATGGCAATCTTACTCTGTGGGTTTCAGAGCGACCTGGAACAGCTAATGCCGAAATTTGAACGTGCCCGCAGACAACATAGTTGGCATTTCTGTCTATATCTGTCTAGCTGCAACTTAAAATAGTAGAAGCTTAACAATAATTCGTAGCCTGAGGAGCAGGGAGAAAAACTTCTAGAAAAATTACTTGTGAAGATAGGAATATGTATTGGTTTTATAGGAATATGTATTGGTTTTATGGATAGTGTGAAGGTACCTTCTTTTGTACATTTATTACAGAACAAGAATATTTGACCATTGAGCCTAAAGTCACCTATGTCACTCAGAATATGTTACTCAGAATAACAGAATCTTTCATGAAATTAAGGAGGTTTCCAACAGATAGGTGAAATAGCACTGTGTAAGTCTTCTGAATGAAAAGGTAAAGAAAAATTTAGGGGGGTTGGCACAGTATCAGAATTGTTCTAAAATTCATAGTGAAGTCTGGCATACATGAGTAAATTGGCATCTTTTTCAAGTTAGTTTAAGAATCTTTAAAGTATATCTAGAAGAAATAACATGAAACTTGAGCAAATTTTTAACTTACGTAGCAATATTGGAAGTTGTATCTGCCGTGGGGCATTTTTTCTTATCTTTCTATATTCATGTTGATTTTTTGCTTTCTGGTCTAGAACAACTAGCAGAACTACGTCAGGAATTCATTCGCCAGGAAGATCAGCTTCACGAGTACAAGAAGAACAATACTTACCTTACACGGAGATTGGAATACGATAGGTATGTCTTCAACAGTGTTAGTAACTGTAGGCTTCTGTGTGTGTGATGGAAGTCTGTATTTATTAAAACGTGCAAACAAATCCTGTTCCTTCTAATCCTCAAACGGGAGTGTGCTCACTTGGTGATGTAACTCTGGCTTAGCGAGTTGTTTGATTTTAAAATTCTGGGCTTTTTGTGATGTTCTGCTCCTCTCCCCAAACAGAAATATGATCTGAGAAAAATCTGACTTACTGGAATTGTTCAGCATTGGACAATTTTAAGCCAATGCACTTTTTCTAACGTGGAGATCTTGGTTAACAAATACTTGGAAGAGTTCTGTAAGCCACACACAGTTCTGTAAGCCACCAGGCTTGTTAATTGCTGTCTTTCTATAAATGTAATTTTATTTTTATCAACTGAGGTTGAAAGCATTGTCTGTACTGAAATTTTAAGTTGACCTCAGCCTTTTCAGTTTCTGATGGAGAAGCAGGGAGAACAACTACTTCTGAAGCTGCGAGGGAGGTTAGCGCTTTGAGAAAATGTTTCAAACTTTCACATATGAAACAATCTCCTTTACTCTGTGTGCTATGTTGAGTACTTGCGGGTTTGTAGAAGACTGGAATTTTGTGGAATTGGGTTGATCTCGCTGTGGCTTGTTGGAGAAGTTGGGACACTGAGCGGTGTCATTCACATCTTGTTATTTGAGTTGGTAGCAGTAACTGATAGTAGTAGTTGTGCATCTTCTGTGTTGACAGCCGCGGGGGAGATATTGCTTCCCTAGTGGAATTAATATGTGCTGATGACAGGTTAACTGTGAAGCTTGATTTTTCGGTTGCTTTCCAGGTTTTGCAGGAAATATGTTCAAGGCCATTCTGTTTATGTTACTGTTTTTCTGCTCTGTCCCTATTTTTTCCAGTTCTGCTTTCTTTCTGTATTCAGTCCATTTCCACTCCATACACATTCCAGGACAAGGCTTTTTGGACAGACTATTCTAGTTGTATCTCAGGTTTGGCTTTTTGTGCCACTTCATTTTTTTTTTTTCCCCCCTTATTTTATTTATGGGAGAGCAGATACAACAAATTAAATGTAACTGACAATGTGTTTCTAATCAAGTCTGCAGTGTGGGCAGCAGATCAAGGAAATGAGGCTGCAGCATGAAGAAAACATGAAGAAATTAATGGACCAAATTATGCGGGAACAAAAGGTAACGCACAGCTAAGTTTCTTTGTTTAATTAGAAGAGCCTGAAATCTGCTGTGTGTTTGACTCCGCATTTGAGATGTATGGAGGCCCTGGACATTTCTTCCCTCACTTCTTGTTGAATACCGTCCTGAGCAGCCCTAAGTGAGTATAAGAACAGCTGGCTGTTTAGCTCCATCGGCGAGCTCAGCCTTGAAGAGCAGGCTGAATTCTTTGCTCTGCTACAGCCTTCCTGCATGACATCACTGCGAGGGCTTTCAGTTTCTTCTCTGTAAAATGGATATTACTTTATAGCTCTCCAGTGGAGGATCTGTGTTCTTACAGCCTTATATAGGTTATTGCAAAAGGGAACCTGATCTCTATTGAGGCCTCAAGGTGCTAACGTGATGCAAGTAACAGTGGCATTGGAAGGGTATCAAGGGTGTAATTACGTGGCACAGGCTGCTAGTAGAATATGGGCCTCTTTC
This sequence comes from Rynchops niger, assembly GCA_013400035.1. Classification (NCBI taxonomy): domain Eukaryota; kingdom Metazoa; phylum Chordata; class Aves; order Charadriiformes; family Laridae; genus Rynchops; species Rynchops niger. The sequence goes on along the minus strand of VXBH01010009.1, from coordinate 447,049 downwards.
CTACAAACAGATGAAATAACCTGCTCTTTTTAAAATGTCATGTCGTTACTTTGTCTGTTTACAAACATTTCAAAAGGCAAACTTGAAGTAGATTTCAATCAGATCTTTCTTAAAATCTAGAATTGTTTCAAAGTCTCTGACCTGAGGCTTCAGGCCAATGATGCCTTAACCTATTTGTGTTACGCTTAAGAGCTAGATATGCCAATATAAATGTCATGCAGCCATGCTGTATTTTACATTGTCTGTTCAGTTACGTGTCCGTATTCTCATCTCCTACCCTCAGGATTCAGGTTTGTATATAGAGGACTTCTGCTGTTGTTTGCTTTGGTGATCATCTAATTCATAAATGCGATTTTGCTTACGCAAAGTAAGCAAATTTTAATTTGAGGGGGTTTGTTTTGTAATTTTCAGAGATGTGCTTAATATTGGTTCTTTATGAATTTCTTCTAACAGGCCACACAAAAAGTTCAGTCCAGTAAAGACACCGAAGTAAGTCCCAGTAATGATGACCAGGCAATATCTAAGACTGTTCCAGAGGCAGAAGATAAAAACACAGTAAAGAATGAGCAGCCTTCAGACCATGTTGTAAATAGGAAAGGTATTTCCTTTTTTTTTTTTTGTCATTCCTGATGGATAGTGGGCCACTTGTGTTGTATCCTTTGCCATCAACATAGAATTGTGCCTTTCTGTGAAGTAGAGCAACGAATTATTTGGCTCAGATAACTTGACTAGCTGCATGTGATTGTAGTAAGTTAGAGTTTATAGGTGTCCAGAGACTGGCATGTCCGTTCGCTGGGTCCTGTTATGTAGTTTCTTGCACGGTTTTGGGTTCAGGTTGGTTCATTTGGCATCTCCTTCCTCGTGTGGGCAGTTGTGAACTGGGGCTGCCGCTCCGCTCCCGCTTGAGGAGTATCGGGATGAGCTGGGGAAGGGTGTGCTGTTGGAGAGCCGGGATCCGCGCAGAGGAGGTGGCTGGCGGTGAGGAGTCTCCAGCTGGGGAAGTCGGCAGGAACAGCGGGGACCTTCGGCTATCAGGAGCTGTACAGGAGGCTCTCAGCGAGTGACCATCGCAGTTGTTTCCTCCTTGTAGGCCTCTCCGAAAGGCATGTGGGTTCCCTTTCTTGCTACTTCTTGAGCTGCTGAATCAGCACCACCTTGTCCAAGTTCAGTGTCTGTTCCGGCTGGCCCTGGCAGCAGGCTCTGCTTACGCGGCTACCAAGGGCAGCGTGTCTGTTTCCCCTCCTTTTCTGGAGGTTGCACGGACCTTGGGAGCGCTGCTCCAAAGCAGTCTTCAGTGGCTTCGACAGAACAATATGGGAGGGCTGTAGCTGCGTTATCAATATGGGACATGTTCTGTGGATAAAGGACTTTTCTTCTGGTGTTAGAGCCTTCCACGAGAGGGAAAGTCACTGTTCAAACTTCAAGGTTAATAAGGCAGAGCGTCCTATTCGTGTTTTACAGAGAAAATCAAACCAGGAGGAGATGCAGGCATGCCTGAAATAGAAGATAACGATCCTGCTAAAGCTGAAGATACTCCCACCGGTTAGGAGAAGTGTTTTAATACTTTCACATTTGGGTTCTTGGTGTATATATTCTGTTTGAATACCATGTGTTTCATAGTGAATGCAAAGTTTTAGAATCTCTCTATGGTAATAAAATTCAAGTGGGGTGAAAATCTGGTAATTTTTACTGTGCTTTAGAGGTTTATTTTCAAAACTGAATGCTTCTCATAATATTTTTTTATCCCAGAAATCTTGTATTTTATATTTTCATCTATGGTTTGAACACAAGAAAACAACAAGAAAAAGTTTACAGGATTGTTAGAGGAAGACCTGGTATATAGTGTCTGTTCGTTTCATGTTAATGCTTTTATCCGTGTATTTTATTTTAGCTTTAAAGAAGCCGCTTATTTCAGCTCCTAAAAGCGAAGTTCATCAGCCTGTTATAAATCTTCCATCTGAACAGCCCCATGCCCCAAATCTGGCACCAGGTAAATTCGTATTAGCATGTGACAAGTCAACATTTTGTAGGAAACTTACCATTCAGTATCTGCTGCCGTATCAGGAATGATAGAGGTACGTGGCCAGCCCCTTGTTCGGGTTTGATGTGGGCACAAAAGAAAAACAAGGATCAGTTTCTGCAGGATCCAAGATTGAGTGTATTCTTAGTCCGGCCTCGAGGCACTGGGGTTGCTGGTTGTGCGAGCTCTTTTTGTGTCCGTGTCCCGTCCTCCCCCTGGTAATTTCTGAGCCTTTTGACCAACTTCAGCCAAATTTGAGAGTTTCAAAGGTAAGTGCTTCAAGATTTCTCCACTGGCAGAGGAGAGTAATTGAAATTAATACTCTTACGTAGGGGTACTAATTAGGTGGGGCTGCAGCACACCATCAAGAGTTGACTGTTGGTCTGCTGGTAGCCAGTTGGAGATTAAACGTCGGTACTGTCACTTGCTCAGTGTCCTCCTGTTTCTGTGACCAGCTCACTGGAGGGTGATGTGAGGGAGGTTTAGGACATGTGAGAAGTAACAGTACTGCAGCGAAAGGGTTTAGAAGAATTGCAATTAGAAAGGACGGAAATCCATAGAAAATACATTTAATTTTAATCCTTGCAGATCAAGTCACTTTGCTTTAATGTGAAAGAGGATGTTAGGTTATAGCTGCACTGTGAATGTCATATTCAGATACTGACCGGCTAAAAATCACCAAATATAATGTACTCGATGTGCTTGTGACGTGACCAAACCGCTTGAAGCTTTTTGTTATGTCCATTATTGGTTCTTCTGAAAAAAGGCAACAGAAGTATTTCTTGATTTCTTCCCTCTTGCACTGGTTCTGTAAGCAGATTAGAATACCAAAATTAGTGAGTTCCAAGTCTGTATATGCATTTTCAAACGTCAGGTCTTTTAAATAGTTTGGGTTGTTTTGTTCTGAGGTAGTCCTTCGTTTTGACTTTTATTAATGAGAAAACATGAAAAATAGTGAAATGCTTGCTTCATTGAATTTAGAGTTTATCAACAGAAGTTGATGTGAATTTCAAGGGGACCAGGGTTTTCGCTATTCCTCGATTATGTAGTCCTGTGGTTCTGCTTATTATTTTTAGCATAACTTCTGTGACCTACGTGAACCTTCTCCTCAGATCACACACAGCTCTTGAAACAATAAATGACGCTGGATAGATTTGAAAAGCAGAATCAGCAGGAGGAAAAAAAAATACATAAACGCGTTATTGTTTTAGGCTTCATCAAGCACTTAAGTACATACACAAAAGCAGCTGAGAAGGTAACGAGTTAGGATTAATTAGGTATTAAAATGTGATGAATTAACTTTTGTGAGAGCCTTCTTTTGGAACTATGGAAAAACCAAACATGCTTCCTCATTCTCTAGGTTTGCACAGTGACAATGATGGAAACGCCGACATTGCAAAGCAGATACCTCCAAATTCTCTCCAGCACTTAAATTTTGAAGAAAATATGGAAAATCAGAACGAACACAAAATTGAAACGGACCATATAAAAATTCCAAAGAGCAGAGTCAGTGACTTGCAGAAGATGAAGCAAAGTAAGTTGGCCAGTAGCGCATACTTCAGTATATTAAGATAATCACTTTATTTTCTGTCTGTAATAGTGCCTGTCTGGAAAATAGGAACCACTTCAGCGGGTGGCCTTCTGCAGAGGGAGCCTGAAAAGAAATGTTATAAGTTACTGTGTAAAAGATGTGCCTTAATGTCTCACCGTTCATATATATATTCAGTCATTTGCTTATAACAATTTAAAATGTGTAGTAATTTCCAAAAACATTTAAATAGATCGAGTGAAGATTTTTGATATGTGCATGACACTGAGTGACTTATATTCACACTGTATTACTTGACTTAAATACGGTGGTTTGGACAATACTGTGAGAATTCAGCCCATACGCAGGGGGTCTTTGTGGTGGCATATGTGTATTGGCCAGAAGTTTGTTCTTCTGCCTGAGGAAGTTTCCCAGAACCCTTCTCTGCCATGTCTGCTGGAGGAAGAAGCCTTCAGACAGCAGCAAACCATGGATTTGCGTCGTCTGGCGGTAATACTGCTGAGGCTCAGTGGGCAGCCAGCAGGAAAGAACTCCAAATCCACACACGTCAGTCTGCGAACTGGGGGGTTGGAGGTGCCTCTGCCTCATGGCTGATTCCGTAACGGTGGGCGAGTGTCATCCCTACGGCATTTCATTTGGCGTCTTCCTATAGGATCGTTACATGCAAACAAGTTTGTTATGGTATCAGTGGAGCTACCCTAGGTATCTCCTTAGGCATACCTTAGGTACACCGTAACCCTGTTATTTTTAAAGAACTAATTCCAATTGTTTGGCATTTGGGTGGGGAATGGGCAGTGAAAACAGGAATGCGACTTTGTCGTAGGCAAATTAACGGAGACCTGTAAGGAATAACTTGCTATTTGGCGGGTGCACAACTTTAAGAAAAGAATATTCAGAGCATAGGTATCGTTAACAGTTTTATTTGAAAAGCCTCTGTGAGGTTTACGAAGATGCAGCCTTTGCCGGGCGCCGTTTGGCATTTTGAGGGCTGGCTGATAAACACTGTCTGAGATGTGGCTTCAGCAAGACGAATGTTTGTAAACGTAAAAGTAGTCTGCAGTTAAGGATGGCGAATGACGTGCCCAGAGTAAGTGGCAAATAGCAAGTGAGCAGTTCAGTCAGAACCGATGTGGTCAACAGTGGGTATCAGTCACTAATGAATGTTTGAAGTGAGGTTTTTCTTCTGGGATGTGTTAACAGGAATGTCAAATAAGGTGATAAGATGGAGTAACTAACTCTGTTTTACCTGCTGGTTGTGAGGCCGTCCTCTGGCTTCAAATATCAAAGAAAGATGATGGGAAGCTGGAAGGAATTTAGAGGAGAGAAGGAAAAAAAAAAAAGGTTTTAGTATGAGAGGGGAAAAAAGCTCTAAAAAGACCCGGGTTGAAGAGATAGGGAGCAGGCATCGATTTACTGTTGTTTTTTAGAAACAGATCCTCAGGGAAGGCTTCAGTTATTTTAATATCTCTCATGAATCTCTCTGATGAAGTGGGGATAGGTGTATCAGAATTGGCATGTGACCTCTGGAAGCTTTTCTTCTACTCGGTGTACCCTGAGATGTGCAAGATGATTTAGTTTATCAAAGGAGCTTCTTGAAGATCCTGCCCTTGTCTGGCTGAGCAGCTACAGCTGAAGTGACAGAGCTTCGTGTTTCACTTGTTGGGGTTTTGCACGGATTGACTGTCTTCCCTGGTGATGGATGAAATGATGCGGGGGCCCAGCATTGTAGGCACGAGCAGTGAATGAAACGTCTCCGTTGTAGGCTGTGAACAGGTACCTCGGAGTCAGCAATCGTCACCGACTCGTCTTTCCCTTTTCTCTTTGCTCCTTCGTATCGGGAATAACTGCCATTGTACACTGTAATGATGCAGTGAGGGAGAGACTTTATCACGTATGGAAATAGCTAATCCAGGTTTGTAGAAGATTTGTTTCCTGATGGATCGGCAGTGGGTGCTCTGAAAGGTCCATCGGTGATAAATTCATCCCTGTGGTGTAGGGGAGCCCAGCTGCGGTGCACAGCTCTCCCTGCAAGTGCCTGGCTGGGGTTTGGGTACCGAGCGCTTCAAAACGCGCTGTGCATCAGCCCATGGGACGAGCCCAGTAACCATCATTGGTCAGGGCATCTGGCATATCGGTCCGGTTCCAGAATCGGGGAACTTCTTCCCAGAAGATATTTTCTGTCTTTATTTTGATAGCCCTGGTAGAGGTGCAGAGCTGGGCACATCGCAGCCGTTCCGTTTCAGAAGCAGCAGAACCTGAGAGCGACTCCAGCAGCATCGCTGTTTGTGCTCTCTCCTGGAACAGAGCCAGGTGCAGCCACCTCCAGACCGCGCTGCCGTGTCCGGCTGTGCTGTAAGCGGCTCCGTAGTGAGCAGCATGTGGATGGCCGCTCTGAGGAGCGTATTTCAGGATCCAGCTTTGAGCAACACCCCGTGTGGCTATTCAGAATTCATCTTGGGAAATGTTACCTGCAGATTTTAGCATCGGTGACATCTGTACGGGGCGTCCTGTGCTGTCACTAACCCCTTGTGCTTCATGACGACATACTCCCCTGCGCCTGAAATAGTGAGTCGGCGTAATGCTGGCGTTACGCACGCTGGCTCGTGTCTGGGGTGATCTGAGAGATCCACAACGCATCAGGATTCCAGATCCTGTCTGGCTGTTTCAGAAAGCTATGGCTGCCTTGCTGGCTCCAGCTACCAGCGACTCCTGGTGTAGCCTCAAGTCTCGCTATGCCAGCCCGTTACATGTTTGTTCGAGTACGGGTGTTCTCCCGGTGTTGTGCGGGAAGTCATCTGCTGCCGCATCCCTTGTACGCCTGGTGCTGGAGCCGCTGCCGACACCCCCAGGCCCAAACCGACTGCTGGTGCGGTGTGTGTGCTCAGCCTTTCCTCCCGCGGTTCGACGTAGCTTGAGCTAAAACACCGAACGCTTAAAGCGGAGTGAAGCACCGCGGTGAAGGAGTAGCTGTGTCCCGAGGCTGTGCTGGGATCCTCGCCAGGGCCGGGCTGTGCGCGAGCTGGGCTGAGGGGCAGGCAGGGCTCGCCGTGCTTCCTGGCATCTCTTTTCTGATACTTTAACCTTTCCTTCTGTCAGTTTAAATTTATTCAGTACTTGTTTGTCAGGCTATTTCTGGCATGTATACAGGCTGTTTTTTTCTGTAAGTTAAGTGCATTCAATTGTCTTTCCCTAGCTTGTTTTATATTTAACGTGAGCGAATTGTACCGTTCTGTCTGCTTTTTGTATGTAACGCAGTGTGCAAAAATACAAACAATAATAGCAGGGATTACTCAACTAGAGATGAATAGAGAATGAATAATATATTAGACTTCTGATTTCTAAACAGATCGTAGTTTCTTCTGGCTTATTTTATGAAATTAACTGAAACTTCTGTTTCTGTATTTGAGCTGCACTAGATGTGATTCTTCTGCTTTTCTTCCCCACCCAGATGAGCACTACGTTATTGTTTCTGTCCTCATTTTTATATACTGCCACATATGACCAGTTTTCGTTGTTTTAAGAAATAATTTCATTTTTACATCTGTCCTCTGTAAGCCCAACCTCCTTTTTAATCCTGATGTTGAAATCACATTCTTCAGTTTTACTTCTCTGTTTAATGGCTTCCACTGCGAATCCCTTACCATCTGCCTTGGCAGAGTGTCTTTCTGAGTCCGTTTCCAGTCTGTAAGGATTGTATCGCACTTTAATCCTATTTTTTTTCGTTTATACATAACCCCTCCAGATCTGTATCCGCTGCAGACTCACTGTGGTGTTCTTTAAGCGATGGGCGAGCAGGCTGAGCTGCGTTGGACTTGAACACGTCTCCCTGTATCCCATCAAACACCAGCTCCCAACTTGACATCACACCATTAATCTTTCGCTGTGCGCTTGGTTGACTGTCTGGTCACTTCCGAGTTCCAGCTAATTCTCTTTTTTTTTTTGTGCATTGTTTCAGTATCTGGAACTAGTCTTAATTCTTTGCTGGGAGACAGAAATTCTGAGTTCAGAACATTTTGACAACTGTTAAAGCTCAATAGGAAACCAGAGTGCAAAGCCAAATTAATTAGGTAGTTAAAAAAATCAGAGATGCAAGGCAGATCTTTGCTGGATTTTTACCCTTGACAGAACAGTACACGCTCTGCAGACGTTACCGTGTGTGAAGTCAGCAATATATTGCTCTGTTGTGTGTAGAAAAATGCCAGTCCTCAGAAAAAAGTCTAGATAGAAAAACTTCCTCTGTATGCTCTTCAGCGTTTTAAGGAAACTTTAATTAGCGTTTGTAGGCAACCAAAGTTGGAGCTTTTTGTTTGGGTGCTTACTCTAGCTCTCTTCTCCAAAGAGTGAAGCTTACAACTATCCGATTTCACAGGACCCAAGTGCTGAGCGGCCGCGTGCATCCCTTCGGCACAGAGGTGTTCCCCCCTCGCCCCTTCCTCCTCCCGCTGAGCCTGCTCCGGAACCCCCGCTGTCCGACCTGCGCCTGCTTTCGGTTAGAATCTTCCTGTTTCTTTCCTCTCTGCTTCTGACTTAATCCTTTGCCTACTTCACAGGCCGATTCTTTGATGAGAATGAGTCCCCTGTTGATCCGCAGCAGGGCTCTAAACTGGCAGATTATAATGGGGATGATGGTAACGTGGGTGAGTATGAGGCAGACAAACAGGCCGAGCTGGCTTACAATGAGGAAGAGGATGGTGATGGTGGAGAAGAAGACGTCCAAGGTGAGCTTGGGCCTTATCTCCATCCCATTGTAATAAAATCCATGCTGAGTTTTCTTGTTGAATTTGTGTAAAGCCTTGCTATTTTTAGCTGATCAAAAATTTCCAATATAGAATAAATAAACTTTAGGCAATCTTCAAAATTCGGTTTTCCCTCCCTGTGAAAGCAATGTTACAGCAGTTCTCAGGGAGAGGATGTTGATACCGTATTTCAGTCGTGTATACGGTTTCTGCTAGGAAAATCGAGACACTTCAAATTTCAGAAATGGTTTTGTCTGAACCCCCCAGCCTGGTATCTGGCTAGTTGGGATGCGGTCTTTGCCATCACGAAAGCAGTTCTCAAATACAGAACCGTCGGTTTTTGACTACTGCTTTTGTCACAGCTTGACAAGACCGTGGTGGTGCGCAGCGAGGTCTCAGCAATTAGCGTGATCTTTGCGCGTTGTACACAGATTCAACAGGCTTCTGGTTTTCCTTGCTAACCAAACTCCAACACTCATGACTCTGGCGCTGCCCTAAGCCCCATGTGTGCATGTTCCCTCCTCGTTCTGCATGTGCTCCGTGCGTCACCCCCCCCGCCCGTGTCTGCCCTCTGTCTGCCGTGTGTTCTCCCATCCTCCATCTGCTTGTTTGGGAATATTTTGTGGAAGGCTTGCATGTCTCTAGGGTGAAAATGTTTATGTAAACATACACGGTATTGCCAATTAAGGAAAGCGCAAAATAAAAAGGGGGGGAAAAAAAAAAATCCCAAATACCATGATTTAAGTTCTACAGGCACCCAGATTTTGATTTTTAGCTGGTAGTTTTTCAGACATGTCTCTAAGTGGTATCGAAGCATAAGTAATGGGAAAAGCTGATAAAAAAATCAGCTGATTTCTGTGGCACGCATCTAACTGTGCAGTGTAAGCATTTTTTGGCTGGGCTGGTAGTTTGAAACTCATGAACGAGCAAAAGAAAAGTATGGGTCAGAACCCTGGGCAATTAATTTACTGATAAAAATGAAAACGCCGTTGCTGCTCCAGAAGATGCGGCCTGTTTTGTTACACTTGCTCAAACGAGCGGCGGATTTCAGTCACTCTGGATCGCTAACGCCCGTTCCTCTGGATGGGTTGTTAGTGGGTTGTAATTACTTGTACAAGCCAACAACTTGCAAGTGCCGGTACCAGAGTGTCCACAGCTGCTGCTCTCCGTGCTGCGCGGGGGAAGCCGAGCCACTGCTGATGACGGATGCGTAATGCAAAGGCGAGCCGGGATGTCCCGCGGGGTTCTGTGCCCAGGCTCCGCTCTGCAAATCCAAGCGGTTTGTGGGTCGTGTTTTTCATGGTTTTTCAGGTTCAGTTCCCCGTCGTTAAGCGGTGGGTGACGCCCGGCTCCTCGCCACTGCAGTTCCTTAACTGGGTGGACTCCAGAATACAGTTCTTGAGGTTTTAACCGAGGCCACGTAACTGTTACTGAATCTGTGCTGACTTCTGCCGTTTGCCTCGCCGGCCTCTGAGCTCCTCTCTCCCCACAGACCCCCGGGAGGTGGAGGGGGCGGACGGGGCTGCCCAGGCCGTGCGGGACACGTCGGTGTTCCCGCTGCTGGCAGCCCTCGCTGTACCTCCGAGCTCCGTGCCGCTTGGCTTATCGGCACAAATACGGTGCTGCGGTGGCCTTTACGGGGACACTAATGGCTTTAGGTAGCAAGAGTTAGTGTCACGAATGCTGTGAAGTATTACCGGTAACGTGAAGAGCATTCCTGTGTGCCGCTTACGGAAGGGCAGGCATCGTACGGGAGTAAGTGGTGGAAAAGTTAAAAACCATAGTGATGGTGCTTATGTAGCTACGCGAGGGGCGCTGGGCAAAACAAGAGCTGTAACTGAAAGTGGCCTCATAAAACTGCTTCCCATGTAGACGTGGTACCTGTCCCTTCACTGCGCGGGTGGCTTCACAGTTGGACTTGGCAAAAATGTTTTTTCCTACCAGCCCCGCTGTGTATCTGTGTAGACGTAATGGATTTAATACCTGGTGCTAAATATTGAAGAGGGACTTCTGGAAGCCTTTTAAAGAAGAATAGTCAGAGCGGCATTGTGTTACTACCTCCAACTTAATTTTCGAAGCCCTTCGTTATGTTGTCTACTAATAACTTGTTGACGTGATTTGCGATACAAGTCCTAGCGCATGGCAAGGGGTGCTGCCAGAAGCAGCATTTGAGAAAAAGCGTCTGCGTTAGTCTTTACACGAATTTGTTTGCAGGGTAGGAGAGGGTAGAACTGTGGGGGTTTGGAGGGAGGGTGGTTGTAATTGTTTAGGCAGGAAAAAAGATGAATTTCTGTCTAAAAACTATTAGAAAAACATCACATGGTTTTGTGTCAGGCTAGAACAAAGCATGTGGCATGTGCAAACAAAGCAGTTTAATTAAACATGTTTTTCTGATGCCACTAGAAATGTGTGGGCCTCAGATGGGAATTATCAGAGGCAAATACACAAATGTGGGAGATGGGCTGATGTGAGCGGCAGGATCCAGCCTGGCCTTCCTTCTCGCGGGCCACCTGCTCGGGAGGCAAGGTGGTACTTGATGGCTTCTGCTGCAGCAAACCTGGTTTTGTGATGGCTGGAGGATTACAGAACGCAAGCGATGGCCACGTGCTGTATTAGCAGTTTCTTAGACCAAAGGCGTTGTGCAGACGGCCGTCAGGGTCCCGCTGCTGGGAGCAGGGTGCCATCGGGCACCCCCTCGCTCCGGGGGGGGACAGCTGTTGTAAAAGTGGGGCAGAGCTTCAGACAGCTCAGCATCTACTCGCGGACTTGGTGAGCTTCAGCTTTGCTTCCCATTCCTGTGAACGAGCATCTTCCCTGAACATAAAGCGACATGGCTTTGAAATGCAGGAGGAGCTTTGGAGTTAAGTGAAGTTTTAGGGCTTCTCACTTATTGCGAGAGGGCGGCTGGGGGCCCACGCAGGAGAGATCTGAACGACGGCAGGTAGAATGCACAATATTATAATACATTTTAAAAGGTCACTTGAAAAAAGTACTGCATGTGCATTTTCTTGATGGATTTCTTTTGCGTGTGCTACAGGAAATGGTTATACTGAGGATGCACAAGTTTGGGGTGGCTTTTTTTTAATACTGTGTTTTTTCACGAGGCTCAGAAACCAAACGCCAGGCAGTAGAAGTCAGGCAGCAGGACGGAGCAGAGTGGTGGGGAGAGACAGTCGTTCTGGGTCTGAGAGACGAGATGAGAGGTCTCCACGCTTCCAGCCAAGGCCCGAGCTGTGGATGTGTAAGGACGAGCCCAGCGCAGCCGGGACGGACGAGGCCCCTGGGCGGCCGCTTACGGAGCATCCTCCCTGCCCGGCTCCGCTCCCGCCGCCCGTTCCGCAGCGTGGCGACGGCTGGGCTGTTCATCGCGTGGGAGCCTGGCCAGACGGGGCTGCTCCGGTTGTTCCAGAGCAGCGGTGACAAATATCGTGTTGATCCTCCGGCGGTGCTGAGGGAATGTTGGATTTCCGTTGATGAGAGGCTGGAAAAGGCTGCAAGCTGCGTTTTACTTTAAGTCTCTCTTCAAATTTTACCCTCGAGTCTGAGACAGCAGATAGCAGTATGTGAAAATGCTGGCAGCAAAGTCAACTCCAGCCTTAGTAAAAATCCCCCCACCGAAAACGCGGCGTGCCGGCTGCGTGTGGAGGCACCGTCTGTCCGTGCTGAGCAGTGGGTGGTATCGCCTTCGTCCGGAGGCTGGAGAAACTGGCTGCTCATGGCCTGGACAGGTGTACTCTTCGCTGGGTAAAAAACTGTCTGGCTGGCCGTGCCCAGAGAGTGGCGGTGAATGGAGTTAAATCCAGTTGGTGTCCGGTCACCAGTGGTGTCCCCCAGGGCTCGGTGCTGGGGCCGGTTCTCTTTAATATCTTTATCGATGATCTGGATGAGGGGATCGAATGTACCCTCGGTACGTTTGCAGATGACACCAAACTGGGTGGGCGTGTTGGTCTGCTGGAGGGTCGGTTGGCTCTGCAGAGGGATCTGGACAGGCTGGACCGATGGGCTGAGACCGATGGGCTGAGGTTCAACAAGGCCAAGTGCCGGGTCCTGCACTGGGGTCAGAACAACCCCACGCAGCGCTACAGGATTGGGGCGGAGTGGCTGGAAAGCTGCCCGGCAGAAAAGGACCTGGGGGTG